>CANNZV010001425.1:0-250690 GCA_947561585.1 Caprella mutica | reverse complement strand
AAATAAAACAATTGTATTTAAAATGATAATTATTGAATGTTTACACCTATTATTACATATAAATGGTATCTTATTTGATCATTCAATACACAAATTAATTATTTCTAATCAAATAAAGAAGTCAGGTGAGTAATATTTGAATTTAGAAAATTCGACAACAGCGTAATTTTCATTTAATTTGAAAATACTCAAAATGAAATCATATTAATATAACATTGAAGATAAAGTTAAAGAATAAATTGAATTCCAATATTACTTTCTTTACACTAAATATGGTAGTAATTAATGAGCCAAATATAATTCGAATATAGCTATAATTTATATATCAACCTTAAATACTACGGTGCAAGTCTTCATAGACTGAACATTATAATAATTGTTACCATTTTGTATTTCATATAATAAAGTAAATCTTGCTAATTATCTCTTGATCTTTAAATGAAAAATAATACAATAATCAGTACGCTCAATAATCTCAAAAACATTTAATTACTCTTTATGTAATTGGAATGCCTTTCTGTTAGCTGTAATCGCTTTAGGGAAAATTGTGAAAAACTGGAACAGGTTCGATATGAGTTTGTTATATAAAAATATTTCTAATTTGGTAAAAAATACAGAAAAATAAGTGAAATAAGTATAAATATTAATAAAAAAATAAGGTATATATTAAAAATATTATAAAGAATACAAAAGTTTTGTTTACGTAAATGTAGTTCACTAATCGGATTACATTATATTTACAAAATATTAAAAAAGTAAGTGAAATATTCTTTGTGATCTCTGTAGACTTTTTCCACAATGAATCATTTTCTTTCGAATTTTAATTTTCATCCTCAAAAATTATTTTGATAAAATATTAATCCAATAATTGATTTTTATGTATATACAGAACTGATTAATTATTAATTGAAATACCTAATTACTAAACATTACTAATTGTTAAACATATTTATTATTTTGGTGTATGTAAAAACATAAATTTAATAATATAGCTCTTTAAATTATCAGAGAATTTATAAAGACATATACAGTATTTGTGTGCATTGTATAAAGTTATATACAGAAAATTGTAATTTGTTCAATAATTGATATAATGATTAATTATAGTACCAAAAGTAAATTAATATTACAATCTTTGTCATTTTTGTCATTTTTTTTCCAACATTTCCCCAAAAAAGTAATTATTATGAATTTTTAATTGTGTGATTAGAATCGAAAGGTTATGAATATCTACAAGATATTCATATTTTGATGAATTCTCACCTTTAATTGCATCATGGTCTCACCAATGTAAGTTCACGAGTATTTATAAATGAGACCAGATGACAGTAAAGGTGGGATTTTATCTTCATAAGGTAGAAGTGAACCTATAGTGGTTGCATTTACAAAAACAAATTTAGTTTTCCTTGGGGATAAAAAATTTAAAGTAATGAATTAGGTTCTTTTGAAACCAGATGACAGAAAAGGTGGGATATTATCTTTATTGAGGAAAAATGAAACTATAGTGGTTGATTTCTATATAAAAAAAATTAGTTTAACCTTGTATAAAGTAAGTAAGTAATGAAAATTAAATTATTTTGTACATTTGATGTGTGAATTACCTAAATTAGGAAAATATACGAAAATCGATTATCGGAGAAGAGGCTATACACAAGTAAAATAATTTGACACCAAAATCTATGTAATTCTTACAAGTTATGATTCAAACAAGTTATGATTCTAACATGTTATGATTCAAACAAGTTATGATTCAAACAAGTTATAAAATTTCCTTTTTTTTGTTTAAATATCTTATATTCATTTATTTAATCTCATATTCACATACATTTTAAGAGTGATGTACTAAAAACAACTAACTCATTAGAAGGAGTTTAAAAACATTCAATAATGACACTCCACTAACCGCAAGATTCGGTTGTTTCACAACCTATTTAAATTAAAGAATATAGAGAGAGAGAAGAAGACCAAAAGGTCATTTGATCATTTCAAATTGATCATCAAGAATAACTGCTCAATATCATTGAAGTCCTACACAAAAGAGACATTTATTCTTTACTTTCTGAATAGATATAATTAACTACCCCTTCTCCAATTATTAGATCAAAGAGTATTGTAATTGGGTGGGATTTGCCTGGAATGTCTTTTCACATCGTCATTGTGTCTCTGATTTGAAACTAGTTACTCTTCACTCTTTGATGTCTTACCACCATGAAAATGAAAAATGGGAATATGAGAAAGAATATGGTGAAAATGATTCAATAAATGGGATGCGAAAAAATGTGGAGGCTTAACAGTTTGAAATCATAATAATTATTATTGAAAAGAAAAATTTGACATGTATTAAATTTTTCTGTTTATTTAAAATGTTTACTGTTTTTTGTTAATTTTTAATGTTTAATACTTATTCATACATAAAATATTTTTTTTAAATAGCAGTTTCTACAAATTCAAAAATTGATTGTAACCTCAATAGGCCAAATTGTTGGTGCTCTCTTGGCAGGTGTTAGTGTAACAAAAACTATTCAAATGTTTGGCGGTACAAGAGGTACTGTCTCAATATCCTATATTGGGTTCTCACTGTTTCTTTCCCTTTGAGACAATACTACAAGAGGTACTGTCTCAAAAGTAATGACTTACTGAGAGAGAGAAGGAAAAACGTCCTAAGCAAAGTACAGATCTGGCTGAAATCAAAGTTGTTTGAGAGAAGCTGTCGGAATCTAAATAGAATTTCTAAACTAAATCGCAAGACTGTTGTTCTGAAAATCTGTACAGCTCAATAAGCACCTACATAAACCAGATATAAAAATAAATGCTTGTTGTAGTTTACTAGTTGCAAGAATCCAAATTCCACATCAAACTCCTTTAAAATATTTTAGATTTTTTTCGAATTTCATATCAATTTCCTAAAGTCAGAACCATGTCCGATATTTCTATTTTAGATTTATAATTGATATTTTAATATTCAGTAAATATATTATATGTTGGTACTGTAATACTTACTATTGAATCTGTTTTGTATATAATAAAATAATATATAACTTTCATGAATTATAAAATAGGGAACTAATAATAATAGTTTTGATCTTCGGTCACTACGGATGAATACCAATATTTTTAGATGAAAAGTCTATTAATTGAATATTTTTTATATATAGAGTGTATAGTTTCAGTTACCAGATATTAATAAAATATTATAGAAAATACCAATAGGATATTATTTAAAAATGACCTCAAAACTGGTAATGTCAACTTTATCCTATAACTGATCAATCAAATTATTTACAATAACATTAATCAATTCATTAACAATTCAGTTTTTGTTATTTTTAAATCAGAAAAAAGTTTAATCCATTTCACGATATTCACGAAGGGGTGAAATCTGTGGAGAAGCTAAGAGAATGAGACCTTGCTACACATCACTCTATTGTATAAAAAAAAAGGGAAAAGTAACGAAAGTTTGGCCGTGGCAAAATATATCAGGAAATAGCCAAAAAATGACTTAGAGAGCAAGTGGTGCATCCATTCGTGAGAGCAATTTCCGACTCAAAATAACATTGTGGCAACAAAAATCATTCCGACCGACATTTCTCTTCTAAACCAGAGGACGCCACAAAGTGTTTCTGCTGAAATAGGATAGCATACACTCTGCTTCTGCTTACTTCCACCTTGCTTTTTATTTGGAGTATGTTTGATAATGAATTAATTTGTTTAGATAGAGTTAGTATTGTGAGTGCTTTAATTGCACTGACGATGAATTTCTTTATCTAATTTTTGTTGTTATAGTAATTGAATTTAAATAATTTATTTATCTAGCAAATCAATAATGGAACTGTTCAATTTAAAATATGTTAATTTATTTACTCTGGATAGTATTTATTTGTATATAATAAATTTTGAATGATAAACATATATTAAGATATTTTATACTCAAATTTTTTATTTATAAAATCTATATTAAAATATAGATAATTTCATACCTACTTAAGTTCGAGTTAACATACAGATTCATTTTACACAATCTTACATGGATATGAAGTGATAATTTTTCCCTTTTGACTTAAATGTCTATTTTTCAATGCTGTAAACATGATTCTATTTCATAATCACCGATATAGATACGTTTTCATATATCTGGTATATTCTTTACTAATTTATAACTTATTTTAATTGTTCGATCAATATTAAATGAACGGGTTAGTTAGATTCGAAGATCCATGGATCATTTCTAATATAGAGATTCGTACTTTCCCCTTCATATACAACATATTAATCTAATTGGACTGGCAGATGAAAACGAACCCAATCTACAGATCTTACATCAAATCAGGGCACTGGAGTGAAAGCATAAGTTATCGGAGATATTATCCTCTGACAGGATTTTTACCTCCATCACCATAGCGCTTCCATGTGATCCATTAATAATGCCATTTGAAATTATTTGACGACTGAGTCTTCGGGTAATTGCTCAGCAAACAGTAGCGGCACTGATTGGAGTCATTTTTGACTCGTCTCCTCGATTAACGACGAGCTTTTCAATGACGAGAGGACGAGCATACCGAGCCTTTGAGTGATGGGAGGACGATCAGAGCGGCCATGATGTAGGCACTTCACTACGCTGGATTTGGGGAACGAAAGGGTTTGATCTTGTTTAAGATATTAGGGTATTTATAGGGTTGTAACTGATGTGCTTTATCAGTTACAAACCATTTAGGTTCTTTGCTAAATTATATGGTATGTGGACAGGGAAAGATTTGGAGGAAGGAAAAAATTAGATGAAAATTAAAGGAAATTGCAAAGATTTGATTAAATTAAAATATGATATGAAGGGAACTTATATTATTTGGGTATTTATAAAGTTGAATCTGATGGGCTTTATCAGTTTTAAACGTTTTGGGATTTTGTTTGTTCTTAAATTTATGTTGGTATGTCGACAGTATAGGATTTGGTGGAATGAAAAAAAGGAATAAAATTATGGGAAACTGATTCATTATACAGGGTGGCGCAAAAAAAAAAACATTTTTAAACTAATTTATTTCAAAAACTATCACACCTAGAAATTTTCTAAGAGACATAGTTTTATTCGTTTACTTTTTTGCATCTATCATGATAAACTATTATAAGTTACGACAAACACTAAACATCCTACAGCGAATTAAAAAAGGTAAATGAAAATGGCTTGCGCGAGCACGAAATATATGAAAAAAAAATCATAAGAGTACATTTCATTTTATATGGATGTAAAAACATTAAATTCTACTATTTTTGTAAAAATAAGATAAAATAAAACAAAAAATTACCATATGAAATTTGTTTTTTGAAGGTAAAATTGATATCTTAATAAAAATCAGTTCGCCGTTAATTTGTATCTCGTATTCGAAACCCTCAAAATGCAGCTTTCAAATGAACAGAGTTTTTGTTGTGACAATTTTGTTAAACACTGTAAGTTTTACGCAGGTTCAACCACATTTTGAACAACGCTTTCTGGAAAGATTTCCAACAACTATAAAACCATATTGATGATGAATGTTAATAAATTCAAAACGGAAGAAACCACCTTAAATTTGAACAAAAAATTATCATGTCTCAGGAGAAATGAATGAACACATGAAAACATTAATCTTTTTCATGAACAGCATATTAAGAATACAAAAATGTAAATCAGAAGGTAAAGATTAGATATCATTTAAAAGACATTTCGCCGAATTGTTAAACATGATTTAAGATATTATTCTTTAAAGAAGCATGTAAGGCTCAAACTCTTAAAACTGATTTACCGCACCGTCTAAATAATTTTGCAAAATGGTTTAAGCAAAAAATGCACATTTTGTAGAAAAAATCGTGATTTGGTGATGAAGATGTATTTCCATGATTGAAAGAATCAATGACTAAAACGTTAATTGAATGAAAAATTGTAGGATTCAATTATATTTTTACTACTACCATATGGAAATAAATTATCCCTATTATGAAATTTGTGTATTTCGTGCTCGTGCAAGCCATTTTTATTTACTTTTTTTAAATTCGCTGCAGGATTTTCAATTTTAGTCGTAACTTATAATAATTTGTCATGATAGATGCAGTAAAAGTAAACGAATAAAATTATGTTTTTAGAAAATTTCTATTTCTGTTAGTTTGTTAAATAAACTAGTTTAAAATGGGTTTCCTTTTTTTTGCGCCACCCTGTATAGTGGATAATAATATGGTTTTATTTGGGCGAAATAATAATTAATAGTTGTGGGTGAAATTACCGAAAAAAAGTTAATTAATAATGAAACTGCATATATTCTAACAGATTTCAAAAACTACATACATTAAAATTGATATTCCTATAACTAAACTATATGTATATTTTTAAATTTATTTATTCCATTTAAGAAATATTTAAGATCTGATTCTGATTAAGAAATATTCAAATACCGGGTGATCAATAAAAAACTGGTCGAAAGTAAATGCTTATAACTTCAAAAGTAATTGATGTAGATAGATAAAACAAAAATAACATAAAAGAACTAATTCTTAAGTTTTATTCGTTATATAACAAGTGTTTGTAATCCTTACCGTTCAGGTCTTCAATCATGTTCGGTTTCAATTTAAATACCTTCTCTTTAACATTTATAAGAGATAAAATTCAAAGGTGAAAGGTCAAGGGACTTATTTAGACAGAGAAAACGGTTCTGGGCGAAATAATCTTGTCCTCGAAGTGAATCAGTCTACTGCAGACAAGAATGTGTATGCAGTTGCAGTGTCATAATGGAACCAAAAGTCAAGATGATTGTCGTCAGTCATTACAGTATTTAACATTTCAATGTATCCGTCAGTGTTTACAGAACAAACATTTTCAGTCTCTACATCTTTAAAAAAATGGACCCTTGCCTATGCGAACTCAAACCGCATCGAACTTTCACTTTCGCCGAGTGCAATGGTTTCTCAAACACTTCATTTCTTGTCCATTTATTAAACAAATTATTAACCATTTTAATGTTTATACCCTTGTTGTTTTGAATGGCATATTTTCTCTTTACATTAGTTGGAAAACTGCTTAAATGATAATGTTTAGAAATGAAAACACGCTATTCAATAGTTAGTTGAATAAAAATGTATTGACGAAATATCCATTATGTTTAATAGAGATATCTTTATCCCTCATACGATAATTTTCAATATCTTTGATATCAAATGAAACTTGAAGATATACTCTTTTATGAGATTTATATTTTATTTTTCTACACCAATTACTTTTTGAGTTATAAGCATTTACTTTCGACCAATTTTTTATTGGTCACCCGGTATGTGCAATATCTCTGACATAATTATTGACTAACTGTTAGATTTTTCAGTTTTTTAAATTTAGCGAATTAAAATTTAGTACCTTTCTAATTTTCCCACTTCGGTAGAAATAATCATTCCAATCTTTTTCTCATTTAATGTCTCTGTACTCGTTTTTATATCCATTGTAATTAATCTTACTGAGTACGTAAAGGGAGACAGAGAAATGTCCTATTAGTTTTTTTTAGCTCTTGGCTACATGATGCACTCTGTAATATTTGATACATTTCATTAAATTGTGATTCTTTAGCCATTTACAACTTAAATTAAGTTAAAATATCGTAAACTACTTCTAATGTGACTTGTGAGTTATAGGTAATTATATCATGTACTTAGTTTTATCAGTTTTATATTTCATTATTTTTTTTAAACATTAGCCTAATAAATATATTGCATGAATTAAAGAATATCAAGATTATAAATTTATTATCAAAATACCAACATCTATATCACAGGAATATAATTTCTAATCATTTACAACGTTTATTTCTAACAAAATTGACATGGCAGTATAAAGACATAGGCTTTTCTCATCCATTTCAAACTAAAACCAATTAAATCGGTGAAGTACTGATGAAGTTATATAGGTGAAATTATTCCAAAAAACAATAAATAACAATCATACCCAAAGTATAGAGCTTGAAAAGTATATCGTGACAAAAATCTCATATTTTTCTCATTTCCGTAGACTTTCTCAAATTTTTTTCATTTCCGTAGACTATCTCATATTTTTCTCATTTCCGTAGACTATCTCATATTTTCCTCATTTCCTTAGACTATCTCATATTTTCCTCCTTTCCGTAGACTATCTCATATTTTTCTCATTTCCGTAGACTATCTCATATTTTCTTCCTTTCCGTAGACTATATCACATTTTTCTCATTTCCGTAGACTATCTCATATTTTCTTCATTTCCGTAGACTATCTCATATTTTTCTCATTTCCGTAGACTATCTCATATTTTTCTCATTTCCGTAGACTATCTCATATTTTTCTCATTTCCGTAGACTGTCTCATATTTTTCTTATTTCCGTAGACTATCTCATATTTTTCTCATTTCCGTAGACTATCTCATATGTTTCTCATTTCCGTAGACTATCTCATATTTTTCTTATTTCCGTAGACTATCTCATTTTTTTCTCATTTCCGTAGACTATCTCATTTTTTTCTCATTTCCGTACACTATCTCATATTTTTCTCATTTCCGTAGACCATCTCATATTTTTCTCATTTCCGTAGACTATCTCACATTTTCCTCATTTCCGTAGACTATCTCACATTTTGAAATCTATTAAAGGTTAATAAATTGAAGATATTTTTAAAGTTACTTCAATTGTTTTATAGTGTTAATTCTATTGTACTTTATTGAATTATAACTATGCATATATTATTCATTTATCGTCCTTAGTACCTACTTTCTAATGCCAATTAATATTAAATAACTATAATGATATGATTATATTATGATTATAAAAATGAACAAACAAACAGTGAAAAGTTAGCGATATCTTGCGCATGCGCTCTGTCATTTGCAGTAGCTAGAATGTTCACCTGAAGATGGCGCTGCAGTTGAGTATTAATATTTTATAATTTGATTTTTAGAAATAGACTGACTGCATTTTTTCTATAATTGATGTCCCCAATCGATTCATCAACAGGAACGAAAAAGTTTTTTCCAAGGTATTCTGCCTCTTTAATGTTCTATAATATTGATAATAATATAATATAATCTCTCATCTTCTATAATATTTTTTTGATATCACTAATAATATTTTTTTAATGTCACTAATATTATTTTTTTTAGTATCGCTAATAATCTTATGAACATGATTTTGATCATCATTGGCAAATTTTAATTTTTATTGCAATCAATAATTTACTCATTCAGGGCAAACAAATTCAATAATCCATTTAAAAATAGGTACATTCAAAAATTAGGCTATTTTTACCAATAACCCAATTGCTCTTCCATTCACCAAAGAAATCCTAATCTCCCCGGGAGAAGTTCAATTTGCTAATGTCACCTCCACCACCACTTTATTCAAACAGTTTTATTTCTACTCCAAACAATTTTCCGTAAGGTATTCTTATAAATCTGATAACAGAAAATGCTTAGATTCACTGCAGGCTGTGGGCAATTCTTAACAGTCAGGTAGACACGATCTTCTTTCTGTCATTAGTGATAAAAATGTATAATTTTATTGATAAATTGTATTGATTAATTAAAATAATTTATGAAATGAAATTGATTAATCAAATTGTAATTATTTTTTCGTATAATTCGGGTATCTTTTAATTTTTTTTGTATTTTATGTTTTATTATTATTTCTTGTGAAATGTTTTCAGTGTAATAAAATTGTATAAATGATAAAAAAAATTATAATTGATGGATGAAATTATACAATTATTGCATGACTGATAAATTAAATTCATTGATAATTTTTTTTTTGTATAATTCAGGTTACAATTATAATATTTAAAATTATTTTTTTTTCGTACGGTATCTTTCATAATTATTTCTTGTATTATTCAGCTTTATGAAATAAGAAATAAAAAATTGGCAGTACTATTTTTTATGAACTGTATTTATTAAAAGTACTCAATATGATAATTTCGCTCCGGTAAATTCTGAGTTAACGGACGATTTCACATTTACAATCATTTGAGAACGACCAACGTCCTTTGGGGAGGACATTAGAAAAACATCAAATAATGTCTTTATTTAATCCATATAATCATATTATAATCATATTGAACCACCCAAAGTTTTTCCAAAATGAGATTTGACTGAAAGAAAAAGGAAAAGTAATTATTTATCTATTTTTTTTCTTATTTTTTCCTTTTTTTTTCTTTTATATTTGTTTTCTTATTTCTTTTTTGTCTTAAAATGTTTATCTATAAAATATTTATCAATAAAAAAATGGCCTGCTTGTTTTGGTCGTTAAAGGGATAATATTATTACCATTTAACTTCTATTTTAATTAAAGTTACATTTTTTTTAATGAGATAAAGAGGTGGACAGCTTGGAATTTATTTCAAAATTTTATTTTCCGTAGTTTTTTTTCAAATTTTAATAATTCTAATGGTTAAAAAATATATCAACGTCCCGATGTTAAACTTATATTCTTCAAATTCTTCATTAAGAGAAATATTAACTTAAATATCTAATTCTAAGATTCATTGAAAATGAGATAGACAAATAGTTAATTCATATTTTGAATTGTTAATTTAAAATCAGATCATAAATTCATCTGAAAACAGAATTCTAAAACGGAGATATTTTATTCAATTCCTGACTAGGCACACAAAACCAAAATAAATCATTCATTCCACCTCTCAGTGAAAGATGAATGCATTCATTTTTATCAATGCTAGTGTAACCGTGCCGTCAAAAATGACGGTATTTTTGAATTTAATAAATTACAAATATACAAAAAAAGGTCGATCGCTATTTTTAATATATCAATTTTCTTTAATTTGATATAGGTTTAATAATTATATTATGGTAATTACAATTAGCTGGGCTTGAACTTTAATATTTTCAACTGAATAGAATTTAATATAATCCAGTTATTATAACCATTTATTGAACTGATATCAGAATAATTTCCTATCCATGCTATCAGCTGCTTGCCAAGCGTATTATTAGTTAGTGTGACGGACAGACAGAAGCGGCTCTTATTATACATAGCATTGATATACAAATTATATAACATTTAAATGAGCGTTTAGTTTTGTGATAACTTAATTAGTAAATAATCAGTTAGATGTTTTTATACAAGATTTTATATGTATATATTATTACGCTTTATGATTATTAAAAGTATTTTTAATATTTGTCTTATTGCTAATATTTCATTGATATTATATTATGTATTTACTGGAACATTAATTGAATTATTAAAAATCCTTGAACAAATATAACCTGTATTGTTTAATTTACAATGCATTATTGACATCAGTTATATAAATAACTTGGAAATTTAGTAGCCTCGTTACATTATTTTCTTTTTCCTAACTCGCCACTCATGATGGAGATAGAAATAGAGTTCTGTGATTGGTCTAGAGAATTAACACGTCATGAATACCTACAGGGTGGGGCGTAAGTTTGGAAGCAATTTTTCAAACAATAATATAATTCTTAAAAATAAGTTCCTAAGTAGGTGATAGGGTTTGAACTATAGTAGAGACACTACATTATGACGTGGCAGTGTTATTTTTTACAAAAATTTAGTCAATTCAAAAATGTCAGACAAAAGAGAAGCAATTGTTGCTCTACACCGTGCCGGGAAGTCAGATTCCGTCCTTTCAAAGACTCTCTCAATAGCAAGATCAACTGTTTGGAAGTGTATGAAGCGTTTTAATGAGAGAGGAGACTTGACTGATCGTCCAAGAAGTGGTAGACCACGCTCACAACGCACCAAACAACTGATAAAATGTGCCCGAGAGAAGATCAGGAGGAACCCGAAAAGGTCAATACGATTGTTAGCCAAAACAGCTAATGTGAGTCCCAGAACAATGAGAAGAGTTGTCAAAGAAGACCTAAAGATGTCCTCTTTCACCCTCCAAAAGAGACAGACTCTGTCAGAAGCTGTAAAGAAAAAGAGATTGGAGAGAAGCAAAGCACTTCTGAGAGAATTGAAGTCTGGCACGGCTGGTGAAATTGTTTGGTCTGACGAAAAAAATTTCACAGTGGAAATGGCTCACAACCGGAGGAATGACAGAATAATTGGTAAAAGTGCAAAAGACATCCCATACAACCAAAAAACTGTCCACAGAACCATGAAACCTGCTTCAGTAATGGTCTGGGCCGCCGTTTCAGAAACTTGGAGATCTCCTTTAATTTTTGTGGAACAAGGCGCCAAAATCAATGCTAAATGTTATATTGAGAATATTTTGACGCCAATGTTGGAGTCAGCTAAGGATCACTTCGGTGATGACACTCTATGGATATTTCAGCAAGACGACGCGCGCAACTTCACATACTGCAAATGTCACTCAAAACTGGTGCCATGACCATCTTCCACGGTTTTGTGGCCTTCCTGTTCCCCAGATGTTAATCCTATGGACTTTTCGCTATGGTCCATTCTTGAATCAAAGGCCTGTGGTAAATTCCATCGCAGTGTGGATGATTTAAAGCGTTCGCTCCAGAGATCTTGGAAGGAAATTTCACAAGAACAGTTGCATGCCGCAGTAGGAGGAGTTCGGAGGAGATTTGAGGCTGTATTAAAAACAAAGGGGGACATTTTGAATAAATTTATGGATTTTGATTTCTTAAAACCCTTATGTAATAATACATAACTGTAAATTATTAAATATATTTTTCGTTGGATTATAATATGCACTTTCATTTGCTTCCAAACTTACGCCCCACCCTGCATGTAGAAGTACTAGACTTTGATTAGTTCATTGACTTCACGCTGTAAAATAATACTGAATGATGAGTTGTTCACTTCTAAATGAGTAATTTTTCTTAGTGACTTCGCCTATATATTAATTAATATTTCTAAAATTTCATTTTTTTTTCTTCCAAAATAGTGCATCTTTTGCAATTTTAAAATATGGAAATATGTAACTACCAAGTTTAAAATAAAGAGTTATTCAATTATCCTAAAAACATGATCTATATAATTAATTAAATAATATCAGTTATATCAATAAAGGATACAAGCTTAATGAACTAGTTTCATTAATGAAGAATTATTTAATACTTTTGTAGTTCATTTTCTTTTGAACACACGCCGCCGCTTCGTTTCTCTCGATTTTCTTTTCATTCGAAAACTTCCTTAGAAGCTGACTGTGTAATTTCGTACAGATAATAGTCTTATCTTCATCGACTGGGAAAAGTTTAGAGATTTCGGTGCGGAGTGCCAGAGTGTCTCTCTGCAAGAACAACTTCTACAATCTACACACAAATTAAACCTAAAAACTTCAAAATCCTACCTGGAAATAAGCTCCAAAAATGAAAAAAGGAGTTGAGGTTGTGAGTTTTACAACCTAAATTTTTGTTTTAAATTTAGTGATTCAGCTAAAATTACGATTTCAAATTATTTGATGAAGCTAAATTTTTATTTTTATTTATATGATTCAGCTAAAATTTCGATTTTAAATCATATGATGCTGCTAAATTTTCAATTTTAAATATTCAGCTAAAATTTCGATGTAAATTTGTTTAAAGTGAAATCGATGCAAAATTCTATAAAACAGAATTTTGAAATAATTTCCAAACATTCGATCAATTCAAACCTCAAACCAAGAAAATGTTACTATATATATGATGAATTAGAATTACATTCAAGTTTCTTGATATTTTGCGGCCCCATCATAGCTTTCATTCGGGATGAATATGATAAAAAAGCGATATATCTACTATATTCCAACGCATATTCATAATCACCCCTATAATAAATTCTCCCTACTTTTCTATGGTTCTCCTTAATCTTCTCCATATAAAATTATCACCATTTTCCTCCCTCGACCAGGTTTGAAAGCATGGTTCAGTTTACGATTCAGGCAATAACAATAACTCGCCTATGCGTGAGATTTGCACAGGTCCCCTGGGTACTAGCAAGGTTATGGCACTGTGTAGTGTGCATATACATTCTAATCAGTTAAATTGGCATTATATGTATATTGAGATTATTATTATTCGAATTGCAGTGCATATAGAAATAATATAATCTGCATATACATTGATTGCAGTAACGGAATGGTAGGTGAAAAATCTTAGAAATTTGGATTGTGATTTTGATTTTCTTCAATCTTGTTTTTACTGATGTAGTGAATTTAGATTGAAAATAAGTTTGTGATACGTTTATCATTTCAGTTGCAAATTATAAAAACGTATATTTTTATTCCTCTTTTTAATTCTTCAATGATAAGCCAGACTGCAATGTTTATATATTGAAATAATATTGGTAATTTCGAAAATTGAAACACGTTGTATCAAATAGTATTTATTTCAGAAGCAGGTAAGCGATATGCAGTATATTTTCACAATATTTAAAATAACATATTCATGGATCACAAGGAAGCGTAATACAATTTAAACATATTTACATGATAAGTGATATGTTTTGAAACAAATTCAATGTAACTATTGCAGTTTTTAGACCTTATAGGTCTTCCGTAGGATCAAGAAATTATTCCTGGGACATTGAGGGAATTTCCCAGGGAAGAAAGATCAATACCTGTGATATTTTCATTCTATCCCAGGAATAAATGCTTGTTAACAGGGCTATTGCCTGAATGCTTAAGCTTCTATCCACCCATTAAATAATTTGCATAGAGGGTTAAATTTTTAATTGTCGGTCAGTTCCCCATTTTCGGACACGTAAGATAAAACTATATATTAATAATTATTTATTTTTATTTTTATTTATATCCATGATACCTGCAGGTATCATGGATACCAATTAAAGTAGAAACTAAATCATTATTATTATATAGTTTTTTCTTACGTGTCCGAGAATGGGGAACTGACCAATAATTAAGAACTTACCCTTTATCACTAAAAAAATAACTTTATTGAAAATACTTGCAATTTTAGTTGAGAGAGTAAATAAAATGAAGAAATTATCGAGAAAAAAAAAACACCCAAAATTATTATTTTTTTGGGTTCTATTTTTTGTTTCTGATAAAAAACCTATCAGAAATTTTTATTAATTTTTTTTTAATCATGATCAAACTACAAGATCCAATAGCACATAAATGGTCTTATATAACATCTTTATGTCACTGTATATAAATATATATTTCACTGAAATAGAACATGCCCTTTAATCTTTACACACTAAATATACATATACTTCACATATTTTAGCATACCCAGGGTAAAATAATGGTGGGGCCATAGAAGATTGTAAACCAATTTTATTTTTATTCTTTAGTGACCCAACCATAAATTTCTCTCTGGGAAGTACCTATGTACATATTTGTTTTAATTACATTATATAAATTATTTAATTGAATTGATATTCAGTTTTTGATATGTTTAGATTTACAATGTATTATTTTAACAAATTTACATATAATAAAAAATCATCAATAAAATGATTTTAAAAAGTTTTTTGTAATTTCTAACTTCACAAGATAAATTATATAAAGTAATTAATGTATTATTTTGTTCTTTAAAATAAAACTATGTATTTAATTTGTGTGTAAGGTAGCAGATGTTGTCCCTCTATCAGCAGATGTTGTCCCACTATCAGCAGATGTTGTCCCTCTATCAGCAGATGTTGTCCCTCTATCAGCAGATATTGTCCCTCTATCAGCAGATGTTGTCCCTCTATCAGCAGATGTTGTCCCTCTATTGGCAGGTGTTGTCTCTCTATTAGCAGATGTTGTCCCTCTATCAGAAAATGTTGTCCCTCTATCAGCAGATGTTGTCCCTCTATCAGCAGATGTTGTCCCTCTATCAGCAGATGTTGTCCCTCTATCAGCAGATGTTGTCCCTCTATTGGCAGGTGTTGTCCCTCTATTAGCAGATGTTGTCCCTCTATCAGAAAATGTTGTCCCTCTATCAGCAGATGTTGTCCCTCTATCAGCAGATGTTGTCCCTCTATCAGCAGATGTTGTCCCTCTATTAGCAGATGTTGTCCCTTTATCAGCAGATGTTGTCCCTCTATCAGCAGATGTTGTCCCTCTATCAGCAGATGTTGTCCCTCCATCAGCAGATGTTGTCCCTCTATTAGCAGATGTTGTCGCTCTATTAGCAGATGTTGTCTCTCTATCAGCAGATATTGTCCCTCTAGTAGCAGATGTTGTCCCTCTATTAGCAGATGTTGTCCCTCTATTAGCAGATGTTGTCTCTCTATCAGCAGATATTGTCCCTCTAGTAGCAGATGTTGTCCCTCTATTAGCAGATGTTGTCCCTCTATTAGCAGATATTGTCCCTCTATCAGCAGATGTTGTCCCTTTGTTAACAGATGCTAACAATTTCCTCGCGTTCACCATCGGTAATCTTTCTACCCTCCTGCACTTCACAACTGTCATTATTAATAAGGAATTTCAATAACTCACGGACTGCATTTCTAACAATCACCATAGTCATTTTCAGGTGTTTAATTAAAATCGTCAGTGAGTGCAAAGAGAAGACAATGAAGTTTCTGATGTGGCAGATTTTGAAGCAAGGACTAAGTTACGACATTTACTTATTGCTTGGGAGGGGAGAGGGCAGAGCTATCAACAAATGGGAGGCACCTAGCTATGGCACTACCTTGCCTGGCATGATGGCACTCCTTGCCTGGCATGATGGCACTCTGCCTGACACAATGGCACTAAAATAAGGACTTCACTGCCATGCTATCGATAGTGAAGCTCTTCCTTGTCAAGGGGATGTCGCGACAATGGGCCAGGGTGCATTTTATGGTACAGTTGCGACTCATCAGGTTAGAGGGGTGAAATAACTGAGGGGAATAAGATAAAGGAATTGTGCGGAAAAAAAACAGAGGGAATTTTGAATTGAAAGTAATGGTGGAATGTTATTGTGTGTAACTTGTTTAGTTATATCTTGAATAGAGATGTGAGTCCGGTTCATTTTGATGTTTGATAGGTATAACAATAAATAAATTTATGACAGGTCATTTGAGAATTCAACTTAATGTTTTATGGCCTAACTTTAATTTTATAGTACGTACCTAAAAAATATCTCGCATGATAGATTTAACAAATAAAAGATTACAAGTATATCAATTTCAATATACAGTTTAGCAATATAGATTACTTATATAAGATATATATTCTTGATATGGCTCGGTAGAGTGCAGACATGTTAATAAAATTATAATCACAGACAGCATTTTTTGCTAGAACATTAAGAATTGTAAGATTTTCTTTGAATTAATATGCACTATATAATAACATAATTCACATTAGCTATATTACGCATCAATTAATATGCGTATGATTAAATTTAACCCTCCACTGCTAGTGAATAAATGTATTGTATACTAAATATAACCGAGAAAGTGTAATATATTACGCTTTGTTAATTTGAAATTGTTTAAGAAAGTTTCTTCATATTATGGGAAAAAAAATTTTGAGCCAATATCCGATGTTGCAACAAAAATTGACTGCCCAATATTTTACAACATTACAAATATTGGTTCAACTTGTCAATATTGTTACAACGTTGACCATATTGTTACAACGTTGCCAATATTAATTCAACATTGACAATATTGTTTCAATATTGACAATATTGTTACAACGTTGTCAATATTGTTACAACGTTGCCAATATTGTTACGTCATGGCCGATATTGTTACAACGTTGCCGATATTGTTACAACGTTGCTAATATTGTTTCAAGGTTGCCAATATTGTTACAACGTTGCCAATATTGTTAAAACGTAGCCAATATTGTTACGTCATGGCCGATATTGTTACAACGTTGCCGATATTGTTACAACGTTGCCAATATTGTTTCAACGTTGCCAATATTGTTACAACGTTGCCAATATTGTTACAACGTTGCCAATATTGTTACGTTATGGCAGATATTGTTACAACGTTGCCGATATTGTTACAATGTTGACAATATTGTTTCAACGTTGCCAATATTGTTTCAACGTTGCCAATATTGTTACAACATTGCCAATATTGTTACAACGTTGCCAATATTGTTACAACGTTGCCAATATTGTTACAACGTTGTCAATATTGTTACAACGTTGCCAATATTGTTACGTCATGGCCGATATTGTCACAACGTTGCCGATATTGTTACAACGTTGCCAATATTGTTTCAACGTTGCAAATATTGTTACGTCATGGCCGATATTGTTACAACGTTGCCGATATTGTTACAACGTTGCCAATATTGTTTCAACGTTGCCAATATTGTTTCAACGTTGCTTATATTGTTAAAGCATTTTAAATATTGTTACAACATTGCCGATATTGTTACACCATTAAAATTAATAATTAAAATAGACACTGTCAAATAATTTTACAAACTGTTTGAGCAGTTATTGATCAACTTAAATTGTTTGGCCGATTTGAGACTTTTTATCTACATTTATTCTCATAATTAAATAGAATTTTTTCATTTTATTGTGAACTAGATTTCGAAATCAGAGTTTGCCAAAAAGTTTTTCAAATATAACTAGATCTTGTTCACTTGTACACTGAATTTATAAGATGACATATTGTTAAATATATCAAACTATTGTTAAATAGTTAAATGTAACAAATATATTGTTACATGCATGCAACATAAATTTAATTAAAACTTATTGATCATAATATGTTATAAAAGTAAATGAAATATTCTTAGTCATTTCCGTAGATTTTTTCACCATTTTAATATAAGGTTGGATAACGTATAGGGTAATGAACAAATTAACGGATGCTTATTTTTCGTATGAAAAGCAATTATTAGCATAATCATAAATTTTGATTGCTTATGACTATTAAATACTTGCATGGAGTATATAGTAAATACCATTTATTTCTATTAAAATGTATTTTGAAAATCGTAATCAATATGAATTGTATTAATATTAATTGAAATATTTCCATATGTTGATAGCTCCATTACCATAATTTTTTAAAAGTGTGTACGAAGCAGAATAATGAATGTTTTCAATATACAAATATTTACTAATATTTGGCAATATAACTATATATAATATACAAGATTCAGAACCCTTATTTCACTAACATATTTATACATAATAAAATAAGAATATGACTAATATAGATTTTAATCCTTTCATAGCCTTATTTACAGTGAATAACTTTGCTAATATGTTCTCAAGTACAAACGTTCAGTTGATATAAAATTAGGAAGATATATTGAGGGCTCGGGAATGACGTCACGACAGATTGATGTCATTGGCTGAAAAAAATATATAAATGTTAATACGTAATTTGAAAGAGAGTCAAACTATTTATAATTCATATTATTGTAATTCAATATATGGTAAGTTCAGATCATTCGAACGGTTCCACATTGTCGGAAAACAAGATAATTTTATATCGTATCATGTATACCAAGTATGATACCAATTTATACAATTGGAAACTTTTTAAATAAACTGAAGTATCATGGATACCAATTACAATACCAATCTATACAATTGGAAACTTTTTAAATAAACTGAAGTATCATGGATACCAATTACAATACCAATCTATACAATTGGAAACTTTTTAAATAAACTGAAGTATCATGGATACCAATTACAATACCAATCTATACAATTGGAAACTTTTTAAATAAACTGAAGTATCATGGATACCAATTACAATACCAATCTATACAATATTAAATTAAAATGACGAGTTAGAATAGTAAATTATATAATTTTTTCTTCTTGTTATCTTGAAAATGTGGAACCATTCAAAAACTGTAAATTTCCCCTAAGCATATTTATAAAGGTTTTTTTTTATTCTATGAAAATTACTTTATAAAATAATTCAGACTTTTACTAACAAGTTTTCCCTTTTATCTAAAATTAACTAATTTGCAATAATTTATGAATAATGTTTCATTTAAGATAAGTACACATTTTTTTTCTCTTTTAGATGAATGGGTATTTTACTCACGTCATTAAGTAATTAAATAAATGAAATGTAACCTACTATCACGTAGGTTTTCTAAGACCCGCTTTCTGATAGCTGTAAGCAGTCGGTAATTGAGTCGTTACCCTATAAACTTATAACATTTTTCTGTCTTTATCATAGAAATATGATCTAAATTACCACACTTACGATATATTATGTAACTATTAACTATATTAGCTTCATGCAATAAAGCGAGCAAAATAATAAAGCAATACATACCTTTGTAATGAAATCTAGAGTCAGACATTGAGCATTTCTTCTTCTGTAAAAGAAATCATTTTTTATTGAGAAGATTGTTAGCTAATTACTAAAAACAACACAAGTTAGGAAAAGGGAAATGAACAGTTTCAATTCTTACTAGACAGTAATTCAAATTATTTTTGGAGCTAGTAAAGTTAACGGACCAGAAATGAAGCTAGTAAAGATACGGACCAGAAATATGAAAATTCTAAGAGTTGATGAAAGACAACATAGTTTCTTTCGGTTGTAATAAAATTTCCTTTAGTATTTACAAATATACAAACTGATAATTTAATAATGCTAATTATTATATACTATTAATGTATATATCGAGTGAAGTTCCTTACAGTAATATGAACGATTCATTTCAAAGTTGTGAAGATAAACAGATAAAAAAATTCTGCTTAAATCTTTTAATATGGTACATATGATTCGAAAATACTATTCTTATTCCAATTGTTGTTTAAATATCAAGAACTTAACCAAGTAAAGATAACGGACCAGAAATGAAGCTGGTGAAGATAACGGACCAGAAATGAAGCTGGTGAAGATAACGGACCAGAAATGGAGCTAGTAAAGATAACAGACTTTTCTTTCTCCTTACGTTTTAAATAAAAAATAAGCTAAAATGGTTATTAACATTTTTTATATATATTTTCCAATTATCCAGCTGGTGAAATTATTGAAAGTTTAATCAGGTCTAAGACTACAAATTTAGTTGTTACATAATTAAATCTTATTTAATAGAATCAAGAGAGAAAGTTATGGTGGGGCCACTAAAGATTATGACAGAACCCCTCTAAAGGTTGCTTCACATATAACCGGGATCTGTCCGGCACGTCACCGGTCCGTCTCCGTCACTCTCCTCTCAGTGATTCGGTGTCAGTGAAAAAATATATCGTTACTTTAATTTCAACGGACCTATTCACACAGTACCGGCTCTTCGCAGTGATAAAAAAAACTGACCGGTGACGTGCCGGACGGATATCGGTGATGTGTGAAGCAGCCTTTAATCTTCTACAACGCCAGGGCCCCTCTTAATTAATCTTCAAAATCCCACTATAACTTTCTACCAGGAAATACATTTATTTGTAACATTGTTTCAGAATTTCGACAAGCGAGAGCAGTTATTCATTTATATCCTGTCTCTGAAGTATCCGAATTAATATCCATTGGCATATTGTATATATTGTAACATAATCTAATACAAATACACAACCAATTTCGGATTAGTATAATATTCAGACTTGAACAAATAACTACCAAATTAAGTTGCTAGTTATCAGACAGTTCAATATTATCGGTCATATGAAGAAGAAATATTTAACAATTATTATTACTAGTACAGTACCTGTTAATGAATCTAAATTATATTTGAATGAAATTATGTATTATGGATACATACATTCTGATTAAACCAAAAAAAAATCTCAAAAGCCAAAACATAATTTTTTTAAATAATTAGTGTCAATTATTATTGTAGCCCGTAGTCATGATACTGCCACAAATGATTTGTTTTTCCTTTTAATATGTATTTTTGATGAAAGTTTGACACACGGACGTACAGACGTAGCTCTTATTATACAGGGTCGTGCAGCTAAATTGGGACTAACTTTAACAGCACATATCTTCCGTAATTTCTAACCTATGACTAAATTCATTTTTTACAGGCAATCTTTAAGCCCTTTGCTATAATATTTCAGATTAAGATCTAGCAAATTTCGCTAAAATATGGCGGAATTAGTGCGAAGAACGACCATATGTGAAATAAGACGCGCCGGGAACTCTGTTTCAGACATTATTAAGAGCACTGGCTATGCGAAATCGACTGTTTATCGAGTTGTTGCTGCTTTTGATGCCGAGGCTAAGGTTCAGAGAAGTCGACACAGTCCCCGCAGTGATCGAAAAAGAACCAAAACATTCCTTGCTGGGCTGAAAAGGACGTTGAAGTCAGACCCAAGCCAGCCAATGTCAATACTGGCACAAAAGCGCAGCGTGAGTCGTTTCACCATCAGCAGGGCAGTCAAGGAAGACCTTGGTATGGAGTCATACGTAAGGAGAGTCAGTAACCTCCTAACTACCCGCTCCAGAGCCATCAGAGCTAAAAGATGCCCAAAGCTTCTGAACCATCTGAAACACAAAGGAGGACATGTCCGCGTTTTTGTTGACGAGAAAAAGTTCGTTGTTGATGAGGTTGCAAATTTCCTGAACACTCGGGTAGTTGCCTCCGATCGTTCAGAAGTTCCTCCTGTGATGCAAAGCAAAAATCCCGCTTCTGTGATGGTTTTGCAGCTGTCACAAGTGATGGTAAGGTGATGCCTCCTCATTTCATCGAAGCGGGTTTTAAAATCAACACAGCGGAGTACTTGAAAATTCTGAAAGATGTTTTGATGCCGTGGATACGTAGGAACTACGACCCCTTCAAAGTGATGCTCGTTCAAGACTCTGCGCCCGCGCATGGAGCAAAGAAAGTTCAGGATTTCCTGAAGGAGAATCTTCCTTTGATGGTCCCGAAGGATATTTGGCCCAGCAGCTCCCCAGATCTGTATGTTTGTGACTATTGGCTGTTTGGCGTCATTGAGGGAGAGTCTAACGTAACTTCACATCCAAGTGTCAACTCTCTGAAGGACGCCATTCGTCGGGCGTTTCGTAATCTTGACCCCGAGGATGTAAAAAGGAGTTGTTCACGGTTTCGCTCGAGAATCTCCCAAATTATTGACGCAAAGGGTAGTCACATAGAATGATTTTGTTCTGTAGACAATAACGAACAAATAAATACAAGTAAAAATTACATTTAATCAGTATTTGCCTCTCAAAATAGCGAATTTAAAAAAAGTTATGTTAGTCCCAATTTAGCTGCACGACCCTGTAGTAGTAGTATAGTATAGATACCAATTAAAATAACGCTTTAAATAATAAGTTATATAAATTCGTTCTTATATGATCGGAAATATGGAACCATATATAAACTAGTAACTTACCTACCTAAAATTAGAAGCATGATGGGGTCTTGGACTATCGGTTCGAGTAAGAGTCAGACATCTCTTAAAAAATTAGGAATAATTAATTTCTCATTTTAATTTGAGAGATTCCTCTCACCTCCTCAATTCCCTCCTCTCTTCTAGCGTTGAAGTCGATGTTGGTCCTCACTGTCCTGTGGTTGGCGGGCTGAAGAGGCCTGAAATTATTACCCAGTGGGGCGTTGCGGTGATGTAGCGACTGTCCTTGCTTCAACGTACGCAGAGAACGCATCTGAAATTCAATGAGAAAATTCAATGAGAAATTTAAATTATTATAGATATACAATACTTTCAGTAACAGCATATCTTAAATATGTTCATATTCATTAATTTCAGTAAGAGGATATTTTGAAAATTATTCATTTTCATTTGTTCAGTAACGGCATATATAAAAATATTCTTTTTCATTAATTTCAATAACAGCGTATCCCAAAAAAGTTCATTTTTCACTGAACCGTTTTCAAATCTTTCATATAGTGAAAGTCAATAAGTGAACAATAACATAATGGATAAATAAAAAATAAAAAAATACTTAATCCAGATGTTAGAAATTTTAAATTTTTATCAATGAATGAAACACATTTATAAACTTGTATTTAATTTTATCAGGGATTAGCGTTAAAAAAAGAATTAATTTGTGGTCTGATAAAGATTAAATGGGGACCCCTCATAATCTTCCATGTCCCCTCCATAAATTAATCTTCGGAAAAAAAGTGTAATATACAGAATATCATAACTGCCCTTTTGCACACATACTAGTATATAGTATTACAGAACTAGTAGCAAATTTTGTGAATCTTAATGTACTCAGATACCTGACACATTATTAAAGTTTTCAGTGTGTCTCTGAAGTTCCTCAAAATCTCAGTCAACTATTGGCAAAAATGTAACAAAACAGAGACACGGGAATAATACTCAGATTCTGACCAGATGAAAAACCCATTTCCACATCTGACTTCATTCGAGAAACGGTATAAAAGAATCTAATTTTTGGTAGCTTTGCCATGATGGGATTTAAAAACTGTTTCCTTTCGTACAGAAAAACCTTGAATCGAGTTATAAACCGAGGTTTGAACTCTGTGCTAAAAAAAACCGTATCGAAAGAAACGTGTTAAAGAAAAATTAGAATGAGAGAACGAGTAATTGTAATTTTTTCCCATGATTAAATTTGAGATTATAAGAGTTTTTCAATTTGCAGTGCGTGACGGGTTTTTCTTTATTATATCTAATATCAAATGGAATAAAGATATCATCGATAAAATTATAGGAGAAACCATCCTAGTGATGTTTTATCAAAGTTTATATTTCATTGCCTTTAAATAAATAAAAATCTATAAATAAAATAATAGTTTTACTAATAAATATAATCATATTTCCAAAATATCTAATACCACAACCTAACACTCAGAAAAGTACCATGTCACAAAAATATGGTACTTAAGTAAATCAATTATAATTTTGATATAATATATATGTGTTTCACGAGAGCAAAGTGATTTCAGTGCGATGCACTTTAGTGTCTAGAATTATCCTTCGTTTCAGTAGATATATTCTAAGTGCATCACACTGAAACATTCCAAGATACTTAAGTATACCAAAAGTAAAGTGTTCGAGATTCTTCTATGATGTTTCTGATAGAGAACACCTCGATAGAGCTAACAGCTATGAGCGATTGTACAATGTTCACTCGAGGTGTCACTGTTAGCGTATTACTTTACATTACTGGCGTGCCGTGGTATATTTCTCCACCTCATTATAAAACTGCCCGTTAACAGAAGACATAAAATCACCTTCTAATAGTAGACTACCGCTAATTGAGTGCTACCAACTTACTCGACTGAAGGAGATGTAGAGGGGCTTATTGGGCAGAACCCACGTGACAGTCTCGTGACACCCTGGCTCAGTGAGAGAGCCCTCGTATGTGAGGTAGTGGGAGTGACTGGGGATGAGATCAGACACTCTCAGGGGCTTCACTGGAGCACTTTTACCTGTGGAGGTGAAGAAAATTGAAGGTAAATAGAGTAAATAATCTAACCAACACCAGATTCTTTACTCACCATATTTTTCCCTTGTTCATAATCAAACATTTGGTGAGTAGAAAATATATTTAATACTTAGACCACGTACTCATATAAGCGATAGTGAAGATAATCAGCTAGTGACTAAATACCTCAACTGATAAAGAGCGTTCACACATCTTTTCTTTCTGCTGCTCTATCACATGTGTAGTGAAAAATAATAAGCTTGTATATTGCCAACAACAGGCCTAATATAATACAAAGAAAATGCAAGTAACATGAATTAAATTAAATATTGATTAAAGATTAATTGTAATGATAATAAAAAATAACCTGTTAAGTGGGATTGAACTTACTGGGGTGGAATATACTTGAGGTGGAATATACCTAAGGTGGAATATACTGGGATGCACTATACCGGTCACAAAATTCGTTCATCCTATTTTACCGTTCAATTATTTACAAGGATCAAGAAGGATAAATAGGATGATTATCCTTACTCATAGTAAGGATAATCATTATTTGTAAAATATCAATTATTAATCTCTCTTTGAATGTTAATTGAATTGATGAATTCTAAAAAATAACAAATAAAATCTATTTTTTCTACTTAATTAAATCTTTTTCTTCAGATTTATTTCAAAATAAAAATTCTACTTTATTTCACTTATAAAATAAGAATTGTGATTTTGACCAAAATCTGTATTTTTTTCAAAAGATGTGTAACCACTTGTATCAAATTGAATTATTATCCCGTGAATATGCATCAGTGAGATGGAAAATGGTACAAGGAAGGCGCTTTCATCCGTGTAGATTCTGCAATCATCTCGAGAAGTTTCCATCTTTTCTTTCAATGAATAACATTTGTACATCAGGCTGGCTGGAGAGAACCAAAATATGCAAGCGGAAAAATGTGCGGCAATAATGGCGGCGAATCTCGAATAACAGAAAATGCAAATCTGACCATGCATGGAAATTTCGAATTAGGGCCATAAGGCCCGACTGGGACCTGCATTGTCTATAGGCCTTACCATCATTGTGCCCTGGCAACAAAGTACCAAAGTGGAGTAAAGGGACGAAATATCAATTTGAAACAAAGTGAATTATAACCAAATCTGAAAAAGTAATTGAAATTTAAAAAATGTAATATTTTTTCAAAAGCTTAATAGTTATTTGCGCATCATTTCTTAAAAGCAATACTCAATTTGTTTGTCTATATCATGTGACATTTTCTCGTGTATGCTTAGTTTTGAATTACTAAAGTAACCTAAACGAAATAAATCAAAATCAAATATTTTCAAAAAATAGATTTTATCTCTAGCTAGAAATGATTGATATATAAATGTTTGAGTTCTGTATCATTCAATATCATCATTGACTGTTATCTATAATTCAATTTATTATTTCTCGTATAATTTCCATTTACAGTTTTTTATTTATCAACTAATCTCCATTTAAAATACATATAAACTTAAATACAAACCATCTTTCTTAAAATTCTCTATTTAAATAATGAGAAGCAATTTAATTCAGAATTAATTTACAGCAAAGATTATTATCATTTGCGAGCAACAAATGAAAGGATTGAATAATAAGTTCCTTTGAATATAATGTAGGACATATATCCTCCATCATTCTTTTCACAGTTGAGGCACTCCTAATAGGCTATCTGGCAACCCTTTGTGTATCTTATGGCGCACAGGTAATTGCAATAATGACAATCTTTCCTAGCGCAGCATTGTAGAGATATACTCTTATCCTTACATGGAAACCTATTTAGAGTGGAGGGGAATGTTCGGGTATTCGGACACTCTCAGTGTTCGGTAAATAAGGATAAAATTAGTCATGTATTGGGTTGTGACAATATGCGTTTAAAATCATCGATCCTGAGAATATTATAGACGGATTGAATTAAAGACTCTATGATAATCTTAATATCCATGATTTTGTACGCATATTGTCACAACCCTAATCATGTATGTACATTGTACAGTAGACATGTAGTTGACTCCTCTATAGTGAATGTAGAGTCCTGAGTAAGAGAACTACCACGTATAGTGAACAAAATTTTCTTTAATTTACTATAAATAAACTCAATTCTCTAAAATGATAGCCATTTATGGCGGACTGAAGAAAATTTGTTCTGATATTTTAATTATCATTTATTCAATTGATAGTAGTATAATTAATCAGTTTGCAACGCATATGACATCACCGATCGTTCGATACCCTTGCCAACCTGACAGTAATTCATTAAGCCGAAGTCACTCTTCCTATCGCCAAACAAATTAAATTCATCTCAAGATGACATTAATCGAGATAATTTCGAAAACACCTTCCCATTTGAAATTTAAATTGGATCATAAACCGCCAAAAAATAACTCATTAGAAGAATGTTTTTCAGTGATTATAATCCCCAGCTACAAATGACCATCCAGGACACTGTTCTAAATCCTGTTTTTGTCGGTTTCTGAACATATTCATGATGTGGAATTAAGGTCGAAATTTACATAGAAACAAATCGTGGTAATATATTTATTTTCATATGTTCATTATGTACTTCTTTTAGTACACTATAATATTGACATTTTTGCACTTGCACTTGTATTATACCTAATATAAATAATAAACTAGTGTTTATCAAACATTCCCATACATCGGAGCGCGATTTTGCGATATTGAGGGGATGTTTGCGATATCGAGGGAATATTGCGATATGAAGGAAATATTGCGATATGAAGGGAATATTGCGATATGGAGGGAATATTGCGATATGAAGGGAATATTGCGATATGGAGGGAATATTGCGATATGGAGGGAATATTGCGATATGGAGGGAATATTGCGATATGGAGGGAATATTGCGATATGGAGGGAATATTGCGATATGAAGGGAATGTTGCGATATGGAGGGAATATTGCGATATGGAGGGAATATTGCAATATGGAGGGAATATTGTGATATGGAGGGAATATTGCGATATGGAGGGAATATTGCGATATGGAGGGAATATTGCGATATGGAGGGAATATTGCGATATGGAGGGAATATTGCGATATGGAGGGAATATTGCGATATGGAGGGAATATTGCGATATGGAGGGAATATTGCGATATGAAGGGAATGTTGCGATATGGAGGGAATATTGCGATATGGAGGGAATATTGCAATATGGAGGGAATATTGTGATATGGAGGGAATATTGCGATATGGAGGGAATATTGCGATATGGAGGGAATATTGCGATATGGAGGGAATATTGCGATATGGAGGGAATATTGCGATATGGAGGGAATATTGCGATATGAAGGGAATGTTGCGATATGGAGGGAATATTGCGATATGGAGGGAATATTGCGATATGGAGGGAATATTGCGATATGGAGGGAATATTGCGATATGGAGGGAATATTGCGATTTGGAGGGAATGTTGCGATATGGAGGGAATGTTGTAATGTTCCCTGTGGGCAATCGTAATATTGTAAACAGGCAAGTACATTCTGACTCATTAATTATTTATCGTATAAGAAAATAATACAAACAAATAGAGATAAAAGAATTATATTTTGAACATTAAAGAATATATCAAATTACACCATCACCATCATACAATACTATTTTGAAGAAATCTCACTGCATTATCAGTTGAATGTGATCGATACACTTCCTTTATAACTTATTTTCTCTTTCAATATAAAGCAATTGCATTGGTACGTAATAGCAAGGACATGAGTGCAGATAGTTCCAATACGTTGTGTGATATTGCAATGCTTTGTTACGTTGCAGGAAATTACATTGTATACAGATTTATATCGAGTGAATTGGTATGCCTTTAATACACAGAACACAATGCATACTTGCCTTTCAATTTATTTAATGTAACCTCTTTATTATATTAAATAAATGACTAAATATAGTGTGGCAGGTTGAAGGAAAATAAATTAAGGCTCAAATATTATGTGGTTAAGACGTTCATATAATGAAATAGAATTATTTCAGATTTTGACCCAACTTGATTTTTAATTTAATGTTAAATAATTATGTCTGGATAAAAAATGTTGAATTATTGAAAGAAGCGTTTCAAAAAAATATTTATAAAAAAACGTTTTCCAAATAATTGAGAAACGTTTATAATGTATAGAATCATTGGTATCATCATCCCGAATAATTAAAAACGTTTGCCGAACTTATCATAAACAGTTTATTGAAAATGTAGATAAAATTTGAAAATATAATAAATATATAATTTTTTTATGATCTGGATTGTAATTCTATTTTTTATTCAACATCTATTTTCTCCCTCTTTAAATATAGTTCCAATTTATGTATCTTATTCAATATCTACGATGACCAAAATGTGATCAATTACTTGACAGAAATTATTATAGTTAAATGGAAAACTATGTTCATTTAATTATATAATTATTTTTCTCTTACATTATACCAGATAAAAGCATCTTAAAATGACAGATAATTTCCTATTCATTTTAAAATAGGACACAAATATTTTAAGACTTATAAGTGTATATATTGACATTACACACGTTATTGTACCAGTTATTAAATCCTTTAATATGTAGGTAAGGTATAACCTCCTTTACCGACTGATAGATGGCGCTACTAACCCAATTTAGAGCGTAACTAAACACCTCGCTATACTAGGAACATCAGTACCAAACACCTTGTTTGTCCCAATTCCTATTCGATAATGAACTAATATGCGAGCTATAGTGCCATCGGTATTATCAGCACTGAAACTGCCAAGCAGAGAACTAGCGAAGAGAGAACTAGCAAGCAGAGAACAACCAAGCAGAGAACTAGCAAATAAAGAGCTAGCAAACAGAGAACTACCAAGCAGAGAACTAGCAAAGAGAGAACTACCAAGCAGAAAACTACCAAGCAGAGAACTAGCTAATAAAGAACTAGCAAACAGAGAACTACAAAGAAGAGGACTACCAAATAAAGAACTAGCAAACAGAGAACTACCAAGCAGAGAACTAGCAAAGAGAGAACTACCAAGCAGAAAGCTACAAAGCAGAGAACTAGCAAACAGAGAACTAGCAAACAGAGAACTAGCAAACAGAGAACTACCAAAAAGAGAACTACCAAATAAAGAACTAGCAAACAGAGAACTACCAAGCAGAGAACTAGCAAACAGAGAACTACCAAGCAGAGAACTACCAAGCAAAGAACTAGCAAACAAAGAACTAGCAAACAGAGAACTACCAAGCAGAGAACTACCAAACAGAGAACTACCGAACAGAGAACCAGCAAACAGCGAACTACCAAGCAGAGAACTAGCAAACAGAGAACTACCAAACTAAACAAGCTACACTAAAACTACCAAACAGTCAATCTAAGGAATTTTTATTTTTCAAACATTTGTATCTCATAAATTATTATTCGAAGATACTTATTTTTATTATAATTGGACAGTATGTCCTAATATATTCTAATTTTAAATTATTTGAGGAATATTAAAATGAAAGAATCTAGTATCTACTACCAATATAATTTAAGAGATACAAATGTATATGATACTCTAGTGGATAATTAATTAACATCTGAAACAGTACATCTCATTTATAGTGAAATGAACTTGATTATTCTCTTTCAATTGTTCAAAGTTTAGTATTAATTTATTAATAAAAAATTTAAAAAATACAAAAATTATTGTAACTATTATTCATTAACATAAACTTTTTCATTTTCAAAAAGAAACATAAGTGAGATTAATATTAATCATTTTTCACTTTGAGTATCACATTAATTTAACTCAGTATCATTTATTAGCTTCTCATGAAGAACAAAAGTAATTGAAATATTAGATGCAATTACCGTAGACTTTTACTGCACTCTATTCAGAAATTCCATTCAGTACGATGTATCAAATCACTTATTGTGAATGGCTCCCTTTTTAAATAATTTGTTTATTTGATGATAGCCCAGTGTGAATATTTTAATGGGACAATAGAAGATATATCCTAATAATAGGGTAAGTTCCGATTTATCGGACGGTTCCACATTCTCGATCATATAAGAAATATAATTATTATTTTAAATTACAATTCAAATTTGTATCCATGATACCTGCAGGTATCATGGATACCCATTAAAATGAGAATTAAATATCATATTTTTTATACGATCGAAAATGTGAAACTGTTCGATATATACGAACTTTCCCTTAAACAAGTGATTCTGAAATATTATGATATTAAATTATTTAATATATTTTATTTTTTATAATCATCAACGTGACACAGTTTCATATCCATATTTCAATTTAATAACGAACCATTTAATAACTAACCATATAAACTAATTCTTCTTCAAAACATCGTGTCTCACATTATGAACATAATAATAAAAATAACTGCTACTGCTACTTTTAATGTTTTAATTGCATCTCCCATTTTAATATCTGTGTTGAACGAGAATGTGTGAATTGAGCGACATTGAGTTATTTGAATTGATTTGAATTTAAAAATGAATGTCACAAAACTATCTGTATTTTATTAGTTTGGTAGTATTATCGGAGTTATATACAAATAAGATATAATTGTAAATTTTAACTCGTCATTTTGATTTGAATCGAAGATACAAATTAAAATATCAATAGATACCATGAATACCGATATAAAATAATTAATATTTATTTAAATTAATTCCAGGTATCATGGATAATAATAATAAAAAATGATAGTTTATATTTTTTTCTCCTTTGAACGAAAACATGGAACTGTCAGGTAACTCGGAACTTACCTTTTTCCAATTTAAATAATTTCGATAAAAAAATTCACTTGCAATCTAATCACGTAAAATTATTTAACAAATATATCTGACATTGAAATTTCATTAACATTATTCATTACTTATTTATGTTCCAATTAGAAATGAATTTTTACTGTAAAATATTAATTTATTAAAAAAGTGTTAACATTAAATCATAAAAATTAAGCACCAAGTGTTCTACAATTTACATGTCATCAATATAAACTGCAAATTATAATACATGCAGTCTAGTAGTTTAAACTAACATACAAGTGCATTCCAAGTCATGTCCGCACTTCCCTATTATATTCCTATGCAACCTATTTCTAACCAAAGCTTAACTATAATCACCACAAACATATTAACCGAGTTTGTTGTTTTTAGGTTGTGTTTTGGTACACAGAATCGCACGCAGTCAAATTGTATTTAATGACATCATTGCAGTAATTGGTGCATTGAGAAGAGGCACTCAATATGCAATGAAATTAAGTCTCTTATTTGGATACGAAGCATGGCGAGCGTACCAACTTAACTCGATTATTGGATGCATTCAACACTCGCCCAGTTATGCCATTAAATATGCCGAATATTCTGCTCTGAATAGAACGTACTTAGGCAGAGTAAATCGTACTGAATGAATGGCGCTTATAGATTGTAATGAATAGAACGTACTTAGGCAGAGTATATCGTACTGAATGAATGGTGCTTATAGATTGTAATGAATAGAACGTACTTAGGCAGAGTAAATCGTACTGAATGAATGGTGCTTATAGATTGTAATGAATAGAACGTACTTAGGCAGAGTAAATCGTACTGAATGAATGGTGCTTATAGATTGTAATGAATAGAACGTACTTAGGCAGAGTAAATCGTACTGAATGAATGGTGCTTATAGATTGTAATGAATAGAACGTACTTAGGCAGAGTAAATCGTACTGAATGAATGGTGCTTATAGATTGTAATGAATAGAACGTACTTAGGCAGAGTATATCGTACTGAATGAATGGTGCTTATAGATTGTAATGAATAGAACGTACTTAGGCACAGTATATCGTACTGAATGAATGGCGCTTATAGATTGTAATAAATAGAACGTACTTAGGCAGAGTATATCGTACTGAATGAATGGCGCTTATAGATTGTAATGAATAGAACGTACTTAGGCAGAGTATATCGTACTGAATGAATGGTGCTTATAGATTGTAATGAATAGAACGTACTTAGGCACAGTATATCGTACTGAATGAATGGCGCTTATAGATTGTAATGAATAGAACGTACTTAGGCAGAGTATATCGTACTGAATGAATGGCGCTTATAGATTGTAATGAATAGAACGTACTTAGGCACAGTATATCGTACTGAATGAATGGTGCTTATAGATTGTAATGAATAGAACGTACTTAGGCAGAGTATATCGTACTGAATGAATGGCGCTTATAGATTGTAATGAATAGAACGTACTTAGGCACAGTATATCGTACTGAATGAATGGTGCTTATAGATTGTAATGAATAGAACGTACTTAGGCAGAGTATATCGTACTGAATGAATGGCGCTTATAGATTGTAATGAATAGAACGTACTTAGGCAGAGTATATCGTACTGAATGAATGGCGCTTATAGATTGTAATGAATAGAACGTACTTAGGCAGAGTATATCGTACTGAATGAATGGTGCTTATAGATTGTAATGAATAGAACGTACTTAGGCAGAGTAAATCGTACTGAATGAATGGCGCTTATAGATTGTAATGAATAGAACGTACTTAGGCACAGTATATCGTACTGAATGAATGGTGCTTATAGATTGTAATGAATAGAACGTACTTAGGCAGAGTAAATCGTACTGAATGAATGGTGCTTATAGATTGTAATGAATAGAACGTACTTAGGCAGAGTAAATCGTACTGAATGAATGGTGCTTATAGATTGTAATGAATAGAACGTACTTAGGCAGAGTAAATCGTACTGAATGAATGGTGCTTATAGATTGTAATGAATAGAACGTACTTAGGCAGAGTAAATCGTACTGAATGAATGGTGCTTATAGATTGTAATGAATAGAACGTACTTAGGCAGAGTAAATCGTACTGAATGAATGGTGCTTATAGATTGTAATGAATAGAACGTACTTAGGCAGAGTAAATCGTACTGAATGAATGGTGCTTATAGATTGTAATGAATAGAACGTACTTAGGCAGAGTATATCGTACTGAATGAATGGTGCTTATAGATTGTAATGAATAGAACGTACTTAGGCACAGTATATCGTACTGAATGAATGGCGCTTATAGATTGTAATGAATAGAACGTACTTAGGCAGAGTATATCGTACTGAATGAATGGCGCTTATAGATTGTAATGAATAGAACGTACTTAGGCACAGTATATCGTACTGAATGAATGGTGCTTATAGATTGTAATGAATAGAACGTACTTAGGCAGAGTATATCGTACTGAATGAATGGCGCTTATAGATTGTAATGAATAGAACGTACTTAGGCACAGTATATCGTACTGAATGAATGGTGCTTATAGATTGTAATGAATAGAACGTACTTAGGCAGAGTATATCGTACTGAATGAATGGCGCTTATAGATTGTAATGAATAGAACGTACTTAGGCAGAGTATATCGTACTGAATGAATGGCGCTTATAGATTGTAATGAATAGAACGTACTTAGGCAGAGTATATCGTACTGAATGAATGGTGCTTATAGATTGTAATGAATAGAACGTACTTAGGCAGAGTATATCGTACTGAATGAATGGTGCTTATAGATTGTAATGAATAGAACGTACTTAGGCAGAGTAAATCGTACTGAATGAATGGCGCTTATAGATTGTAATGAATAGAACGTACTTAGGCACAGTATATCGTACTGAATGAATGGTGCTTATAGATTGTAATGAATAGAACGTACTTAGGCAGAGTATATCGTACTGAATGAATGGTGCTTATAGATTGTAATGAATAGAACGTACTTGGGCAGAGTAAATCGTACTGAATGAATGGTGCTTATAGATTGTAATGAATAGAACGTACTTAGGCACAGTATATCGTACTGAATGAATGGCGCTTATAGATTGTAATGAATAGAACGTACTTAGGCAGAGTATATCGTACTGAATGAATGGTGCTTATAGATTGTAATGAATAGAACGTACTTAGGCAGAGTAAATCGTACTGAATGAATGGCGCTTATAGATTGTAATGAATAAAACTTACTTAGGCAGAGTATATCGTACTGAATGAATGGCGCTTATAGATTGTAATGAATAGAACGTACTTAGGCAGAGTATATCGTACTGAATGAATGGTGCTTATAGATTGTAATGAATAGAACGTACTTAGGCACAGTATATCGTACTGAATGAATGGCGCTTATAGATTGTAATGAATAGAACGTACTTAGGCAGAGTATATCGTACTGAATGAATGGCGCTTATAGATTGTAATGAATAGAACGTACTTAGGCACAGTATATCGTACTGAATGAATGGTGCTTATAGATTGTAATGAATAGAACGTACTTAGGCAGAGTAAATCGTACTGAATGAATGGTGCTTATAGATTGTAATGAATAGAACGTACTTAGGCAGAGTAAATCGTACTGAATGAATGGTGCTTATAGATTGTAATGAATAGAACGTACTTAGGCAGAGTATATCGTACTGAATGAATGGTGCTTATAGATTGTAATGAATAGAACGTACTTAGGCACAGTATATCGTACTGAATGAATGGCGCTTATAGATTGTAATGAATAGAACGTACTTAGGCAGAGTATATCGTACTGAATGAATGGTGCTTATAGATTGTAATGAATAGAACGTACTTAGGCAGAGTATATCGTACTGAATGAATGGTGCTTATAGATTGTAATGAATAGAACGTACTTAGGCAGAGTATATCGTACTGAATGAATGGCGCTTATAGATTGTAATGAATAGAACGTACTTAGGCAGAGTATATCGTACTGAATGAATGGCGCTTATAGATTGTAATGAATAGAACGTACTTAGGCAGAGTATATCGTACTGAATGAATGGCGCTTATAGATTGTAATGAATAGAACGTACTTAGGCAGAGTATATCGTACTGAATGAATGGCGCTTATAGATTGTAATGAATAGAACGTACTTAGGCAGAGTATATCGTACTGAATGAATGGCGCTTATAGATTGTAATGAATAGAACGTACTTAGGCACAGTATATCGTACTGAATGAATGGTGCTTATAGATTGTAATGAATAGAACGTACTTAGGCACAGTATATCGTACTGAATGAATGGTGCTTATAGATTGTAATGAATAGAACGTACTTAGGCAGAGTATATCGTACTGAATGAATGGCGCTTATAGATTGTAATGAATAGAACGTACTTAGGCACAGTATATCGTACTGAATGAATGGTGCTTATAGATTGTAATGAATAGAACGTACTTAGGCAGAGTATATCGTACTGAATGAATGGCGCTTATAGATTGTAATGAATAGAACGTACTTAGGCAGAGTATATCGTACTGAATGAATGGCGCTTATAGATTGTAATGAATAGAACGTACTTAGGCAGAGTATATCGTACTGAATGAATGGTGCTTATAGATTGTAATGAATAGAACGTACTTAGGCAGAGTAAATCGTACTGAATGAATGGCGCTTATAGATTGTAATGAATAGAACGTACTTAGGCACAGTATATCGTATTGAATGAATGGTGCTTATAGATTGTAATGAATAGAACGTACTTAGGCAGAGTAAATCGTACTGAATGAATGGTGCTTATAGATTGTAATGAATAGAACGTACTTAGGCAGAGTAAATCGTACTGAATGAATGGTGCTTATAGATTGTAATGAATAGAACGTACTTAGGCAGAGTAAATCGTACTGAATGAATGGTGCTTATAGATTGTAATGAATAGAACGTACTTAGGCAGAGTATATCGTACTGAATGAATGGTGCTTATAGATTGTAATGAATAGAACGTACTTAGGCAGAGTAAATCGTACTGAATGAATGGTGCTTATAGATTGTAATGAATAGAACGTACTTAGGCAGAGTAAATCGTACTGAATGAATGGTGCTTATAGATTGTAATGAATAGAACGTACTTAGGCAGAGTAAATCGTACTGAATGAATGGTGCTTATAGATTGTAATGAATAGAACGTACTTAGGCAGAGTATATCGTACTGAATGAATGGTGCTTATAGATTGTAATGAATAGAACGTACTTAGGCACAGTATATCGTACTGAATGAATGGCGCTTATAGATTGTAATGAATAGAACGTACTTAGGCAGAGTATATCGTACTGAATGAATGGCGCTTATAGATTGTAATGAATAGAACGTACTTAGGCACAGTATATCGTACTGAATGAATGGTGCTTATAGATTGTAATGAATAGAACGTACTTAGGCAGAGTATATCGTACTGAATGAATGGCGCTTATAGATTGTAATGAATAGAACGTACTTAGGCACAGTATATCGTACTGAATGAATGGTGCTTATAGATTGTAATGAATAGAACGTACTTAGGCAGAGTATATCGTACTGAATGAATGGCGCTTATAGATTGTAATGAATAGAACGTACTTAGGCACAGTATATCGTACTGAATGAATGGCGCTTATAGATTGTAATGAATAGAACGTACTTAGGCACAGTATATCGTACTGAATGAATGGTGCTTATAGATTGTAATGAATAGAACGTACTTAGGCAGAGTATATCGTACTGAATGAATGGTGCTTATAGATTGTAATGAATAGAACGTACTTAGGCAGAGTATATCGTACTGAATGAATGGTGCTTATAGATTGTAATGAATAGAACGTACTTAGGCAGAGTAAATCGTACTGAATGAATGGTGCTTATAGATTGTAATGAATAGAACGTACTTAGGCAGAGTAAATCGTACTGAATGAATGGTGCTTATAGATTGTAATGAATAGAACGTACTTAGGCAGAGTAAATCGTACTGAATGAATGGTGCTTATAGATTGTAATGAATAGAACGTACTTAGGCAGAGTAAATCGTACTGAATGAATGGTGCTTATAGATTGTAATGAATAGAACGTACTTAGGCAGAGTATATCGTACTGAATGAATGGCGCTTATAGATTGTAATGAATAGAACGTACTTAGGCAGAGTAAATCGTACTGAATGAATGGTGCTTATAGATTGTAATGAATAGAACGTACTTAGGCAGAGTATATCGTACTGAATGAATGGTGCTTATAGATTGTAATGAATAGAACGTACTTAGGCAGAGTAAATCGTACTGAATGAATGGCGCTTATAGATTGTAATGAATAGAACTTACTTAGGCAGAGTATATCGTACTGAATGAATGGCGCTTATAGATTGTAATGAATAGAACGTACTTAGGCAGAGTATATCGTACTGAATGAATGGTGCTTATAGATTGTAATGAATAGAACGTACTTAGGCAGAGTAAATCGTACTGAATGAATGGTGCTTATAGATTGTAATGAATAGAACGTACTTAGGCAGAGTAAATCGTACTGAATGAATGGTGCTTATAGATTGTAATGAATAGAACGTACTTAGGCAGAGTAAATCGTACTGAATGAATGGTGCTTATAGATTGTAATGAATAGAACGTACTTAGGCAGAGTATATCGTACTGAATGAATGGCGCTTATAGATTGTAATGAATAGAACGTACTTAGGCACAGTATATCGTACTGAATGAATGGTGCTTATAGATTGTAATGAATAGAACGTACTTAGGCAGAGTAAATCGTACTGAATGAATGGTGCTTATAGATTGTAATGAATAGAACGTACTTAGGGAGAGCTAATCGTACTGGTGCATATACTATGTATATGTAATGGAAAGGGATAAAATTTACACAAAAAATTGCCTTTAATAACACTTATGAAGTCATCTATACTATTCATGAGCTCGTTCTTCACTGTAAAACTCATCATTAGTGCAATATTATATTTGTATTCATTGAAAATACAGGTAAAGCTCGTACAACGAACGATCTCAAAACTTAAAAATCCAATAAAGGCCAAAAATTATCCGTTCTAAGTGCCATGCAGCTGGTTCAACGACTGATTCAAATTGTATGGTTTAACATATATTTATTCGTCTATAAAGTATCTATTTCAAAAATAAATGATTTTATGAAAGGTATTACAATTTATTATCAAAACTTAATGTATTGTTTTTCAGAGTTTCAACATATTATGCAGTAACTATTAATTAAGTAAAATGTTTTGTTCCATTTTGGATTCATTGTTTACCAAAATCAAATATTCGAATCAGGAAATGGTGGTATTTGTTGCTATATTGTGTTCAGTTGAATTGAAGATTAATAATTAATAATTGTGTCAAGTACATTAGTTTGGATCAACATAGATATCTCTATACAGTATATGGAAGTGAAATTAAAAAATATCAGATATTTCCCTTTTTATCATATTCTATAGTACTTTGAGTGACATATAGTTATACCTATATTTTCATCATAAATTTACATTTATAAAACTGAAGAAAATTTATTTTACATGATTTCCATTAAATTTTTCATTGATATGATATTATTAACCTTCATTAGCGTTTCTTAATGACCGGTATAGCGGACACTTTTTCCGGTACATGTACTGTCCGTTGTACAAACTTTACCTGTATATATTTTATGAATGATCTTCATCGTAAGGGTTCATCTTTATATTACAATATTATTCAATTGTATGAATCTTTTGCAGAGAGAGCTTAGTTTGGCATCCATCATTTTATCACTATATTCAAACACGTCATCCAAATCAATTAATTTAATGAAAATATCAACTTAGTCATACTTGTTAAACATAATTCATTCAACGGGAAGTTCAAATTGAATTTTTAAATGAAATCTCTTCAGTGTACTTGAATAGAGTGATGAAACAAAAGAAATCCTAGCGATCAAATGTGAAGCTTTCAAAATGTGCTTCACTGAAGCTTTCTAGAAATTTATTGCGTGTTTAAACATACGCCATTTTAGGATACCGTCCTCGCTTCGAACCCCGTACCATATTATCCATTCTTTCCAGCAAGATTGAATGTTCATTCTACAAGTTGTTTCCTGATTTAGTATAACAATTATTGAAGTTTTAAAGTATTTGAATAATACACAGGGTGTATAGTAATCATTTAAATTGTATTAGTATAAATGTTGAAAAGTATAGGGGATATAGAACTTCCCTGTGGCGCTTGAGTTGTCCTGACAGCTTTGCAATATAATGTGGCCTTGCTTTAAGAAGTCTCAGCCCTGATAAACTTTGATTAAGTCTCAAAAAACGTTAACAAGATTGGTCTAATCAGGCTTTAGGAGGCTTGTGTTACTACTCATCTTTAATATATATTTTAAATATTCCATATAATGGAATATATGTCTGTTACGCGTCATGTACCCAGTGAAAAGGTTATGGTGGGGCCATAGAAGAATAAATAGGGTCTGTTCTCTTCAGTTTTTCTTCTTTGAAGCCATAATTGAGTTGTGAAGAGAATTTAAAATGTACTATTTATTGATATATATCATTTTGCAAGATGTTTATGAATAATTGCTTTCAGGAAGGAATTCACATTCAACAGAGAAATAAAATAGAATGAGTTTTCATTCGTTCATTCAGTAAAATGAAATCATTTAAAGTAATTAGAAAAAAGGTAATTAAAAGTTTCACTTCTCTTGAACTCTTGCACAGGCAGTACAAAATACAACTGAATAAATTTCTCACGTCCAACACCGTAATAAATATGCAAAATAATTTATTTATATTCATTTTTCAGCCAATGAATCAAAAAATAGAATCATTATTTAATTGATTAATTAGCTGCTACGAGAATTAATTCCATTTATGATTAAGAAAAACATATATCTCAATAATTCAACATAGAATACAATAGCATTTATTCACCATGCAATACAATATCATTTATTCATTTATTCACAATACAATATTATTCATTCATTAGAAATGACCTAAAAACCATTCATTTATCATATCAATATCGCAAACAAACCACCATCACCTTCATCACTCTTCTGAGGAAAAAATGGAAACCGATTTTGCGGAGATAATTTTTCATTCGAGTGAGACAGACTGAAGCGTTTGGGTAATTAAAAATGTTTCTGGAGTCGCTGTCGTTACGCTTCGAAAACTTCTGGAGACCATTACCAGGGAATGAGCTTCGGACGGTGGTGAGTTTCGAATTTGTTTTTGCTATCTGTCGCTTGTTATTCTATTACATGTTAATCAATAATCCACATGTAGAGGCAACAAAGGGTAATGCTGTCCCAATATTCGGACGATTTAGCAATGTTACAGCAACAGCGGCAAGCTTGGCCTAAGAAATATTGTTTCCTAGGTATAAAGCCTAATTTTGATTAGTTTAATATAATACTAAATAATAGAAAAATGAGTTTTCTTTAAACTTGTAGTGTTCTAACATTTTGAAATAATTAACTTTATCATTACACGTATCATAAATTCACAAGTTGATCATGTATCGATGTCATAATTGTGGAATAATGGAAAAAATCTTCTCCCAGTCAGAAAGTTATGTTTGGGCCATAGAAGAATAGAGTTAGTCTCTTTTTATATTCAATGATTAGGTAATAAATCTTCTACTTCAAAAGCAATTGCGATATCGCTATCGCAAAAACGAAATTAAATACACGGGACTGGAAGAAGTAGGCAGAAAGGAAAGTGGCTTTGTGAACAAAGTCACCAACCACCAATCAGTGACAATGCTCATGTATTTAGAAAAACTACTCCGTAAAGCCAATGATTTACAGATGGTAAATACAATAAGTTTCTCCGTCAGTTTTTAGCCTGTTGAAGACACGCTCCACGAACTGTTGCTCCTCCGGTTCGAATAGCTGTGATGTTTTTAAAGCTTCTTCAACTTCAATGAATAGAATGAAAAGAAAACAAACTCTAGCCATAGAGAGGAGCATCACAAGTGCTTTTTGTTTGAGTTCTGTTTGCTGTGTACTCAGGTGCTGTTTGGAGGGATTCTTCAACTCGATGTATACCTACCTACACACTCAGCAAAAACAATATCCCTTCATCAGGCCTGGTAAATAAACAGTGAATAATAGGATATGAAATATAGTTTAACCGTTATTGATATGGTAAGTGAACCTATTGTTGAATTGATCTTCAATAATTATAGTTACATTTGTCGTGAAATGTGTTTGTTGTTATTTTGTTATAAAAAATCATATTTATTATGGATAAAAAATTTCATCTTCTTACTAAGGATGAGAATTGTGGTATTTTGTTAAAATTATAATATTTCAGTATGTTTTTATCAGGCTATTTAAAATGAGTGCCATGTGTTATTAACCATTAAATAACGTGAAAATGTAGTAGTATATAAGGGTAGTCCTCTATAACGAAATCGTGTATAGTGAACCATCCTGATTAGTAGGAACTTAAGTAATGAGGTGCCCTGTATAATGAATAAATTTTGCCTAGTCTGCCACCAAATAGCTATCAGTTTTCTATGTATGAATTTTTTTCGGAATATCTCAAACAAACATCCTAGAATAGAATGAAATTAATTTATTTGAAATACGAGACCTTAAAATATAATTTGTATAAATTTTATTAAATTTTAGTAAGACTAAATCAATTTTATCTAAAATTTCTTATATAAGAATATTATTAATAGTCTTAATTTATAAATTCCAAATGAATTATAAATAATTAAACGATCTGTTTGAATTATTTTTATTTTTATTTTCTAAATCCCAATATTTCAATTCGAAATAACATAAATTAAAAAAAACTCGCAATTGTATAATTCATGAATTTCTCTCCATGAGTCCAAACCGAATAAAAAATCAACAATAGTTTAATATTCCAAAATTCGACTACAAATGTAAGCAAATATCATTAATATTATCAATTGTGTGTCCACAACAAAGTCATTCGAATATAAATTAGTTTTTCAGATCAATGAAAATGTTCAGCAATCGACAGAGAGAGAGAGAGAGAGTTCAAACAACATAATAGATTATTTTACATGGAGAACGAAGAGTGAGGAAAAATCCACTGGCGCTCGAGCAAATTAAATGGAATTAATTATTTACATCCATCGAGAGTTGGTGGAGGAATAAATTATCCCCAAGTGGGTAGTGCTAATGGATTATTACGGGTAAAAATAGCCTACAGTTCCTATACACTCTAGCGTGACATTTACATGCAGGAACACGAGTTTCTGCTATACATACAACTATTGGTCAACATACAACTATTGGTCAACATACAACTATTGGTCAACATACAACTATTGGTCAACATACAACTATTGGTCAACATACAACTATTGGTCAACATACAACTATTGGTCAACATACAACTATTGGCCAACATACAACTATTGGCCAACATACAACTATTGGCCAACATACAACTATTGGTCAACATACAACTATTGGCCAACATACAACTATTGGTCAACATACAACTATTGGTCAACATACAACTATTGGTCATAAAATTCATTGTCAGGTCCAGGTTTTTCCACCCTTCTCCTGATGATGAATAGAAATCTTTCTATTCGAAAGCTTGAAACCTGATAAAACCTCCAACGGTGAGTTTAAATAACCTCATAATAATATGGATTTCCCGTTGAATTTGAATCTTTTCCATCAGAAACACGAGTGCATATCGATAATATGAGAAAAATGAATATGATAATATTTATTTAATCTTTATTATTAATTTCTTTTTATGATCGAAATTGTGGAACGGTCCAATAACTCGGAACTTACCCTGCAGATATACAGTGAAAGAAAAATGTATTAAAACCTTTTCACAAGAAACTTTAATAATTGTAATGTATGTAGATTTTAAAAATTCATTGTAGGTTCACGACGGCATATTGTATGATTTGAAAATAATATAGGAAAGTAAACACTGTGATTTATTAAATTAGCATCACGAATTGACTCTTTTCTCTGATAGTACATCACGGGCATTATTAATTTCCTATTAATAGTATTACTATCAATATCTTAGTATTATGGTGTAAAATCGTCCAAATTTACCTAACAGATAGAAACAAATATTTCAAAGAATTCATACCTAGTTTTAGAGCATTTGGAAAGTCTCACAACTTTATTATATTACTCTCCTTTTTGGGTAATGTGACGTCATACTTTAGCATACACACGACACATTTTCTGCAGCAAACAAAAACAAATTGAGAATATGAAAGGGACGTTGCAGAGGAGTCTTCAACAAATAAAACATTGAAAGAGAATTCCAAGGTATCACTTAAATTCATATTTTGAGAGGTTTTTGAGCTGCTGGAGCAAGACAAAGAACTGAATTAGCATAAACAATGCCCCCTAAACAACAGATCTCCTGACACCCAAAAGCGTAGGAAATGCCACCTGAATAAACGAAGTCCTGGTACTATAGATAGCATTCACAATAACACACTGTGGTGAATCTAAAGGAGAACAACATAAAAAGCTATTAAACACACCATACTAGAGTACGAAAACATTTTCTGGTCATTTCATCATCCATCGAAAATCTCATTTTCCCCTACAGGAACATCTGATACTACATGACTTACAACACGAACAAGAATGGCAACACAGTTCATTGAGCTCAAAAACTGCACTACCTAACTCTACAACACACGACACATATAGTGTGTAATATTAGACAACTACACACACTGTAACTGTGTAATTACAACCCACATACACAAAAGAATAACGCTAGAAAACAATAAACTCATATACAGTAAAATCATACATGAATAACACATATACAGAATCCAATTCCTTAACACCATCATCTGAACAGACACTCTCACACAACACCAAAAGCACTCTGGTATAACTTAAAGCAAACATATTCCCCTTCTTCCGTTCATACCTATACAGAATAAAGTCAGAGACCTAACACTTTATGTACTGAAGCAACATGCATGTCCCCTTTCAAGAGTTGCATTTGGCGCGGTTCTTTTTAAATAATTTTCTTAAACAGCCGGATTTACTCTTTCACATATTGGAGCACATAGGTCCGCTTACATGCTGACTTAAACACAATTTAATTTTTTTATTGTTTAATATGCTTTTCTTTACCTATATATTACAAGAGTATCATAAAAATTCTCGTTTTTACATACTTAAATTATTTCAAGAAATAAAGGGTTAAATAACACTTGAATGTCAATTTTACCAAAAACAAAACACAAAACATTTCAACATGCCCTAGCTAAGATTCCTGCGTTTTTTGGCCTTCGAGGGGTCAAAAGTCCTATCGAGGTGGCCTCTGGTTTGGTGGTGAACACTGTTGAGTGGGGACCCAAATACAGTCTAAGGTCTAATACTATACTGAACCAAATATTTCATAATTTGAACAAGAAAAGAATACAGTTCGCCACTTGGAATTATTTAGTAAAATAATAGTGAAATGAAAACGATTTCTAAATTCATGTATTGACAAATAATTGCTTGAATCCAAATAATAAAGCTGAATTGGTTACACAAAATGAATGTACATAATATTCCGAAGTGTACATTGTTCAACTGTATACCAAAATGAGCAAGGATGATATTATTGAAAGAGATATTAAATAAATAGTCATATATCCAAACCTAATTTGACTATGATCGATGACTTCCAATTTCTGAAATTTAAAACTATTGTATATTTAAATGAAATTTTGAAGGCAAGATGAATATTGCAAAACTACACTATAATAAGAAAGTTGAAAATATCATGTGAATGAAATTTAATTAAAAATCCAAGATAAAAATATTTGATAGCAGTTTTAGTAGAATAAATCTTTATAATTCGGAACCTACCCTATTCGTGTTTTTGAATTCGATTGAATTTTAAATTAAAAACAGTCGAACAGAGTTACAGTATCGAAAGTTATGTCTTTAATATCGTCTTAAAATACGTATAACAGTAGTTACCATTCTAACATCGTGCCAATATCGAGAGAATATTGTCCTAAAGTGTGTATAATACTTATAATCATTCTAACATCGTCCCAATATCGAGAGAATATTGTCCTGAAGTAGGTATAATACTTATAATCATTCTAACATCATTCCAATATCGAGAGAATATTGTCCTGTACAGTATGTATAATACTTGTAATCATTCTAACATCGTCCCAATATCGAGAGAATATTGTCCTGAAGTGTGTATAATACTTGTAATCATTCTAACATCGTCCTAATATCGAGAGAATATTGTCCTGAAGTAGGTATAATACTTATAATCATTCTAACATCGTCCCAATATCGAGAGAATATTGTCCTGAAGTAGGTATAATACTTATAATCATTCTAACATCGTTCCAATATCGAGAGAATATTGTCCTGAAGTGTGTATAATACTTGTAATCATTCTAACATCGTCCTAATATCGAGAGAATATTGTCCTGAAGTAGGTATAATACTTGTAATCATTCTAACATCGTCCCAATATCGAGAGAATATTGTCCTGAAGTACGTATAATACTTGTAATCATTCTAACATCGTCCCAATATCAAGAGAATATTGTCCTGAAGTAGGTATAACAGTAATTATCATTCTAACATTGTCCCAATATCGAGAGAATATTGTACTGTAGTATATATAATACTTATAATCATTCTAACATCGTCCCAATATCGAGAGAATATTGTCCTGAAGTACGTATAACAGTAGTTATCATTCTAACATCGTCCCAATATCGAGAGAATATTGCAGCATTGTCCAGGATGGGCAAAAAGCAAGCAACGCAACACAGGTCATCCAGACCTATTCTTGCAAATTCAGTTATGCGGTATGTGCTTCTCAGTAAATTCAATTTTATGAAGCTTTCATACAATTTGAAATGCCTTGAACTCTGCCATTGCTGTTGTGGTCCTGAGAGCCTCAGTTAGAGACTGAATATTGGAGGCAAGATTTGACGAAGATCAGATAAAAAAGCGGATACTGAATACAATGGAAGATTAAATACTGTTAGGTATAAATGGATAATATAAAATTAGGAACAATAGTAATTACCTTCGCAGAAAGTGGAAGGTTATATTTTAGATAGCATTTATTTATTTGAAATCTTGATTAATCATATAACTCAAACAACTTAAAACCTATTTGTCTGAAACTTGGTGAGACGATTGGTCAATGTCCAGTAACCATCTGGTAGAATTTTGGGAGCGAACAAGTCAACGGTCAAGGTCAAGGTCATTCATAACTCAAATAATATTTAACCATATTTCCTTAAAATTGGTGAGACGATTCGATGAAGTATTTGATTAGATTTTGGTAAAGTAAAGGTCAAAAGTAAAGTTCAAGGACATTTATAACGCAAGACAAATTATTGTATGGTCATTGGTCAAGGTTATATGCGGTGGCGAAGGTATGCACTCTACGAGCGCAAGGATACATTTTGATCTTCATTTATTATGTATTTATTAGAAATCATGATATTCGCATAACTCAAAAAAAAAATTCAATCAAATTGCCTGAAATTTAGTGGGACAATTGGTCAATATTCAGGATCCATTTGTTTAGATTTAAGGAGCTAACGGGTCAAAGACCAAGGTCATTTGTAACTAGTTTACAAAACAAATAGTAGATAATATAAATTTTATCAAAAATAAATAAACATCTATATATGAAAAATTACAAATCACTATAGACATATTATATATATATATATATACGTAACATTTCAAGATGTTAACTTAAATCTCAAAATGGAAGGTATTTTAGGAAGAAAGTAGGTATCCAACATACGGCTGCTCATTCTAAAATTCAATGTTTAGTTCCGATTTTCACCACCAATCCTGATGATGAATAGATTGTTATTCGAATGTTCGAATCCTAAAAACCTGCTAAGTATAGCTGTTTTCATTCAATGTCCAAACAACATAAACCTGGTATTTACTCTCAAAACTTTTCAATATTTTATATCGTCATTCAGACTGAATTAACTCAATTAATAATTATTCGATAACGTTATGCATGATGAAAGATTCGGTATTTTTAATTGAAGTTATAAGTGTTCTATCACATTTTAACTATATACCGTAGATGAAGTTATGGTGGGGCCTTAGATGATTGAGAGATAAAGTTATGGTGGGGCCTTAGAAGATTAAGAGAGGGATCTCAAATTATCTTCTTTTATAGCCTTAGCACTTTATCTGGGTACATATTTTTTAACAACCATCTAGTTTTGTATGCAAAAAGTTACAGACACAGAGAATATAATATATTGATTCTTCTGTTAGGCTTTACAATTCCCAATATATAATTGTATTAGGATGTAATTTTAACTTACCTCTTTATTGATGAAAGGTTTTTTAGTTACCATTAGTACGTGACATTTCGTATGTACTAATTTAAATCATATTTATATGATAAATGCTTAAAAATGTCACAAGTTTTACAGGGTAACGACTCAATTACCGACTGCTTACAGTTACCGTAAAGTGAGTGTTACGTCACGATAGGTTAAATTTTCAACATTCAGATTGGCTAATGACTTACGTTAACGCCCCTTGTACCGTAACTGTGAGCATACGGTAATTGAGTAGTTACCCTATTAAATAGTCACTATAGTAATCAATATGCAACAATCCTGGCAACGAAAATTTATTCCTGGGATACAAAGGGAATATCCCAGGGAAGAGAGATTGATTCCTGGGATAATCCCCTATTATCCCAGGAATAAAAAAGCTCCACAAATCACTAATAAAATTATAGTCTTTTATTGTTATAGTTTTTAATATTTGATGATTATAACGAACTCACCTCCATAGGTTACTTTCTCTAGGTTCTCTAGCATCGTTTCCAGGGCTGGAGAAGTTCTGTCACCCAACTGAAAAAAGAAAACCTAAATTATTGAAATCTGTTGGACGAATTATGTTTTTTTTTTTTTTTGGTTAAGTTTTAGATCTATTTTATTTGTATTTGTACTACACAATACGATTTAGGGTGTGTTTACGAATTATCGGTCAGTTTCATATTTTACCGTTATATAATAAAAACGATTTAATATTAATCACTTTAATTGGTATTCATAATACCTGCTGGTGTCGTGAATAAAAATAAAATTCAAATTATATTATTATATCGTTTTTCTAAAATAACCGAAGATATTAAACGGACCGATATTTCTAAAATACACTATTTATCCTGTACAAATAAAAAAGATCTAAAACTAAACAAAGGTATCAATAGTAAATAAATACTCTTAAGTTTTTATATCCGGTAAACAAATAAAAAATGATTTCCTGGAAGAGAAGAATTCCTTAAGAAGTGTCATCAGTTAAAGAAAATCACCTGAAACTGTTTCCATAGATCAAAACAACGAGAAAATTTCCCTAGGATTGATGGCGTGCATCACACTGCCAATCCCAGTCACAATTTATAATCGGCAGATCGTATATTCACTGAGAGAAAATTGTGAGTCAGCCTGACTCATCATCGCTTGAGTCAAGGCTGCGAAATATATTGGAGTCTTCTTTCTTGATTGACTCCACCTGAGTCAATCTGACTATGGATTAGGAGTCAATATGACTCTTTGTTTTTGAGTAAAATATGAGGATGAGTCAAATTGACTCACATTTTGAGTCAATTTTACTCGTACTTTTTTTGGTATATTTTTTTTTGTTGATTATATTAAAAATAATCATTATATTTCATCGAAAAATATCAAACATTATTGTCAGTAATAAATGACATTAGACTGTAAGTTACTTTTTAAATTTACGGTAATTTTAAATGGGATTTTCGTCGAATCATTTATTTAGTAATTATCGATTATTTATCATTATCGATCCAAGAACGATTTTAATAATAATCGTTGATCAATATATTATTTCACAAAATATAGTTAGGTATCAAAATAGCTTGATAACTATCAGAAAAAAAGTTATTGATTGAAATTAGTGTTACAAATATATATAAATATAATCATGTATATAAAAAAGGTATTGGAAAAAGCAAGAATTATAATAGAACTATAGTTACAAATACATAAGAAAAATAATAGATTATAGGTACAGGCTCGTTAAAAGTTTTTAACATGACAATTATTTCTCAACTGAAATAAACTTTCATTCAACGTATTTCTTATTTGTTTTAAGTTAATAGGGTGAATTTCAAGTTATTGGACGGTGTTCACATTTGGTTCATATAAAAAGTTGTATGAAGATTAAAATTTATTCGTTATTTTAATTTTAATATTTTTTTGTATATAATCGAAAATACTAAACCATCCGATGATTTAGAACTTTCCCTAACCAGGTCAATTTATGGTGGGGCCATAGAAGATTAAGTATCGTCATCTCTTAATCTTCTATGGCCCCACCATAACTTTCTCTCTTTATCTTCTATGGCCCCACCATAACTTTCTCTCTTTATCTTCTATGGCCCCACCATAACTTTCTCTCTTTATCTTCTATGGCCCCACCATAACTTTCTCTCTCAATCTTCTATGGCCCCACCATAACTTTCTCTCTTTATCTTCTATGGCCCCACCATAACTTTCTCTCTCAATCTTCTATGGCCCACCATATCTTTCTCTCTCAATCTTCTATGGCCCCACCATAACTTTCTCTCTTAATCTTCTATGGCTCCACCATAACTTTCTCTCTTAATCTTCTATAGCCCCACCATAACTTTCTCTCTTAATCTTCTATGGCCCCATCATAACTTTCTCTCTGGGATAACTAAAAACTATAACGTCGAATAAAAAGCTACCATGTGATATATTTACGTACAGTTCTCAACAGTCCAATGCTATTCCTACCTAAATGAACAGGAAGTACATTGAGTGATGGTACATTAGAATTCAGATTGATTGGTGAGGGGGGAGGGGGTAGAGGTAATGTGGGGGTTGGTAGGGGAGGGGCAAGATAGAGGGGAGGGGAGGGGGAGGGGCATGATAGAGTGCCTAATTTTGTCAAAACAGACAAGAAAGGAACTGTTTTTTTTCTTCTGGTAATGGTTCCTGATTCGAATATTCCGAAGATACTTTGAAAGGAGACAAAGATTTCAAATTGAGGAAATGAAGGATTTTAATGAATTGAACTAGATTTTAATGTTGAGTTCGGTTAAATAGTAGATATCTATATGATTATTATCAGTATGTCTTTTCTGTCTGTCTGAGACTTTGATAATTATGAAGGAAAACTAATAATTTGCTGAATTTTCATTGCTATACGATTTATTTTTTTATAGCTATAGATAATAGCTATGAATCAGTTTATAGCTATTAATAGGTAATGTATAACGTTTTTATAAAACTTACTAGTAAAATATGATATATACTCGCAATAAATATTTTTAAATCCATTATATTAATCAAATTTTAAATGAATGATCAAAAGATACAAGTAATTATAACATCATAAATTGTGTTTGGAATCTAAATTATACCAAATTAATTTTACTTATATCAAATATAGATCGTTTTAATATTAAGTAGTTAAAGGCAATTGAAGTACAATAAAAGATTTGCTTCATTTCATTCAGTACGCGCTTATAACTTACTATTATTAGAACTAATGTAAGTAAACTATATTTCTCAGTAACTTTCTCGAGGCAATACAAATCATATTTATTCACATCAATATTTGCATCTGTCGGTGTGAAATGTATCCAATTGCTCACACTTATATACTCATATAATAATGTATAAAACTTTAACACGAACGTTCAGCGTGAAACGTCAATACATAACTAAACTAATGCATGTAATATATAAACAGTACTTATTCTTCTGAACCCTGAAAGTGGGTATAAATTTTCTTGCAAATCTCTTCGAACATCTAATATATTTAGTGTAGAGCCAATGCACGTTGCATTATTGAGAGCTGCATACAGGTACTTAACTGTGTTGGTATAAAGGACTGCAACGATAAAACTTCAAATGGTCCTTTCGCCTTCACAATCTGAGCTCCTTTAGAAAAACCTACAGATGTCCCATGTGTTTGGGGCCGTCACCCGAACGAGTTGCCATTTGCTTCTCCGACACATTAGCCAGTGCGATATTATTGTCAGGATGGAAGCCAGTATGGGGTGCTAGCACTACAAAATTACTTTCTAAGGAAATTAGAAGAAACTTAAGATTTTCAATTAACGTAAACACTCATACTTTACATGGTCATTAGAAAAACAGTTAATTGAATCGGTGAAGAATGTATAGTAAAGGATCTATCGTCTAATATATTCGTAACTAAGGGAGAAATAGAGCTTGGTTAAACGTAATTATAAAGGTGAATAAAGGGTCTAAGACACTAAGTGGTATATCCTTTACTGGATGTGACTAAGAATAAGACTTTTCAATTATAAATTGAGCAAAAATGTACTGCGACTTTGTACCCCCAATGTACGTTCTTCTCAATCACCTATTTTGCGAAATCTACAATCATCTCACAGTGTATTTTTTCCACAAAAGGCCGAAGCTTACAAAGTCTTTCGAAGCCCAAATCCATTCAGGGGCAGGAACAAAGCCTGTTTTCGGGCAATAGATTTTCGAACATTTTATTCGACGGAGTTAAATTTCAGACTTAGGCGCACTAAGTCAGGATGGAATAAATATTTCTGCATATAGAAGACCTCATTTTTGAGTTGGATTTGTTACAAAAGTGAGAAACTTTCTCGGTTCCTAGTTTTAAATGAGGTCATGTAATGTGCTACTTTCCGATTTGAAATAATATTGCATATTTCTTTGATCTAAGTATTTAATTTAATATTGACATCAAAAAATAATACACATTTGAACAAAAGAAAATAATATATTATTGAACGAGAGAAAATAATATATTAATTGTGGTAACTTGCTGTACTAATCTGTGATTACAAAAATGGTTGGAAGCGGCAAGCCACTGATAATGACACAGGATTTTTTGAAGTGAGCAGTAGCGTTTGAGACCTGGTTCTGTAAAGTGTTCTGTGAGTGTTTCAAGCTTTGTCTGTGACAAAAGTGTTTTGTAAGTAACGTGTTACTTGCCTAACGGTTAGGTAGTTTTTGGAAGTACTTGTTGTACTAGCGTCGGTTTACTTTGGAAGTAAACCACGTAGTGGTGAGTTGCTTTCCTAAGCACGCAAGTTGAGGTTTGCATTTTGTGTGATTTGCTTCCTAGGTACAACCTTTTTGTACTGTGAGTACAAGAAGTGTTTACCGGTTGTCTCATCATACGGTTGTACGTTGTACAATCAGGTGTGAGTTGGCCAGTTAAAGGGGTGGTTGGAGACTGTGCAAGAGTTCTAGGAACTCGCAACTAGGATTGCAGTTAGTTTTTGCTTTGGCTAACTAACCAGTGACGTCACTGCATCAGCTCTTGGGAGCTAGCAACTGAGGTTGTTCCTTCAAGCTATCTAGGCTTTATCACATCTTTGTGACGTCATCATGTCTGACTCTGAGAAAGCAGGCAAGACTGATACTGGTTCTTCTAGTGAGGGACCAGGGATGTCTGGGACATCCGGTATGATTGATATTGGCCAATTGGCAAGCATTTTAATGCAGGCCAAGGGGCCAATTATTGATCGGTTGGGGAGAGCTCTCCCCAAGTTCAGTGGCGATGGCACAGTTGATGTGTCAGAGTGGCTGGACGACTTCGAACGTCGCTGTCGCAGCGAGCGGGTCGAACCCCAAGAGGTCGTGGACTTCTTGCTCGAGGGCAACGCCGCTCGAGTATTCCGTGCCATGAGGGTGTCGGAAGCCTCTCAGTGGGAGGTAGTCAAGGGAGTACTGCTGGCTCAGTATGGTATGTCCCGGCAGGAAGCGTACAGACGTTTCACGTCTCGTCAGCTTTTATCTGGCGAGGCTGTGGACGTTTATGTTGACGACCTGCAGCGCTTCGGTGCTAGGATGGAGGTGAAAACCGATTGTATGGTTTTCAGAGTGAAGTTCTTTGAAGGACTCCTCCCCTCCATCCATAAGTGGGCAGTGATGCTCCCAGAGGCGTACACCTCTGACTTTGACATTTTGGTGTCAAAGGTGCGTGACAGATTGTCCGCACAGAGGGATGCCTCAGGCCAGTCTGGGACAGGCCAGGCCACCAGAGTGGCTACTGCCTCCAGGAGGCAAGGGCTTTCTTGCCCACGGTGCCAGGGTCCTCACCGGGTGAGAGATTGCACCCAAAGACGTCGCTCCAAGGTGATGCAGACGGGCAAGCCCTCTTCACATGGGCGAAACTTATGTTTCACCTGTGGGAAGCCCGGGCATTTTGCCCGGGAGTGCCCTGACAGTCCTGTGACTGTCGCGTCATCCGCTGGTGATGCGGGTTTTTCCGAGGAGGCTGTGGTAAGGGGCACCACAACCTCCATCGGAGAAACCATGGAAGAGTAAAATCCTCCATGGATCCTTCTGGGAAGGATTCTGCTGCTTCGAGCAGCAAGCTAAGTCCTGGGGACTTAGTAGTGGTGGGGGCTAACACTCCTACCAAGGGTACTCTGGGAGTACTCATGGCAGCTGGTAGACTTTCGAGTCGTGAGATGCCAGTTGTCAAGGCCATTGTAAATGGCCAATCTGTCTTGTGTCTGGTTGATACAGGCAGCGGGTGCACGATGGTGTCTACCCGGGTGGTGGTGGGACTTAAGGGCCGAAAGGCCCGTCATTTTATGACAGCTGACGGCAAAACTTCCACCAATGGAAGGGAGTGCTGGGTGGCAGTGGGATTGCATGGACACTGTTTTAGTGTACGTGCAATTGCCCACAGAGGATTGGAAAATCTCGGAGTTGACTGCCTCCTAGGTGATGACGTTGTCGATCACATGGGAGGTGTGACGATTCGCAGAGGATCCGATTCTCGTTATTTGGTCGATTGGGGTAAGCCTAATGCGACTGATTGCTGTGGAGTCTTTTCCAAGGAAAAAAGACGTCCTATAGCATGTGGTGTGGCTCCACCACTGTCGATTTCTGATAAAGATTTCGATGCTGTTTTTGCTAACGGCAAATGGACCGTGAGCTGGCGCTGGGCTGCTGGCAAGCCAAAACAGCTTCAGACTGGTGTTGGAGAGTACAAATGTACTCGAACACCAGGTGTACACGAGAGGTACACAACGGAGATCCAAAGTTGGATTTCCAAAGGTTGGCTAGTAGAGTGGAAAGGACCTGTTAAGGGTGTCATTCCACTGCTGGTCGTTGTCCAGCCTACTAAGGACAAGGTTAGGCCGGTAATGGATTACCGTGAGCTTAACCCTTTTGTCGAATCTCATACTGAGGAATCGGCAGTGTGTGCTGAGAAGGTACGCAAGTGGAGACAACTGCAGGGGCAGCTTAAGGTCGTAGACCTGAAGGCTGCCTATCTGCAGATTCATGTCTCCAAGGAACTATGGCAGTACCAGATTGTCAGGTATAATGGAGTCCATTATGCTTTGACACGTCTTGGCTTCGGCCTGACATGTGCACCGAGGATCATGACGATGATTCTCGGTAAAGTTCTTTCGATGGACGATCAAATTGATCGTGCCACGGATCATTATATCGATGATATTTTGGTCCAAGAGTCTATTGTTAGTGCTTCTCGAGTTAGGGAACACTTGCATCGATATGGACTCGAATCGAAAGAACCGGAAGGGCTTGACGGTGGTCGAGTCCTTGGGATTGCCTTGAATAAGGTGCCCAATGGACATTTGAAAATGTCTAGAGGATCCGAGCTATCTTCTTACATATCAGAATCTTCTGGTATGACGAAGAGACACTTGTTTTCTCTGTGTGGTCGGCTCACAGGGCATTACCCTGTAGCGGGTTGGCTAAGGCCTCATTGCAGCTTTCTGAAGCGATTGGGGTCAGACGGTTCCTGGGACGAACCTGTCAGTGAGTGTGTTCGTAAGCTAGTTGACGAACTGGTGAGTCGAGTCCTCTCTGAAGATCCTGTGAAGGGTCAGTGGTATGTCAATCCAAACGGTAATGTTACTGTTTGGACTGATGCTAGTTCGCTAGCGATGGGTGTTGTCATTCAGGTGGATGGCGCACTAGTGGAAGATGCTACCTGGCTTCGAAAGAAGTCAGATCATCACCACATCAACGTCTCAGAGCTTGAGGCTGTTGGGCGTGGAATCAACCTAGCAATCACGTGGGGCTTCAAAGCTTTCGCGATTGCTACGGATTCCAGAACTGTGTTGTCCTGGCTAGACAACACGGTTGAGGGCCATTCTCGTGTGCGCACGAAGGGAGCGGCTCAAATGCTAATCAAGCGACGCTTGGCGGTGATTAAGGAAATCATCAACGAGTATGAACTGGCAGTTGAGTTTCGATTTGTTTCGACAATCGAAAACAAGGCTGACCAGTTAACTCGGGTAACTAAGAAATGGCTTAGTTATCAAGAGTCTGATGACTCTGAAACAGTAGAGACTGTTTCGGCGGCTCTTTCGACAGGAAAGACGCTAAAGGATGCCATATGGGCGGCTCATCTGCCGCATCATTTTGGCGTCGATCGCACGCTTTACCTTGGCAAGCAGATTAGGTTGGACCTAACTCGCAACCAAGTTAAACGTGAGATCGAAGGATGCGAAGAGTGTCTTCGTATAGATCCTTCAAGAAGGGTTGAGAACTTCGTTGAGCGAGGTGACTTAGCCGTGGAAGGGAACTGGCATCGTGTAGCTGCTGATGTTACGCACTACAACAATGTCCACTACCTTTCCATCGTTGATTGCGGTCCGTCGAGGTTCACAATATGGCGAAGGTTGTCGAATGAGACGGCAGCTAGTATTGTGACCAATCTCCAGCAAGTGGTTGTTGAGCACGGACCTTTTGCCGAATTGTTGTTAGACAACTCGACGGCATTTAGGTCGGCAACTGTCGAGCAGTTTGCCAGGGATTGGGGAATCTCTTTGCGATTCCGTGCCGCTTACGCCCCAAGTGGAAATGGAATAGTAGAGAGAAACCATCGCACGATCAAGAGGATCGCTGCACGGGGAAAAATTTCCCCTGAGGTTGCGACATTTTGGTATAATGTCACGCCTCGGAAAGGTGTTGAGGACGCATCTGTTCCGTATCGTAAGATTTTCAAGTACCCTTGGAGGGTACCTTACGATATCAACCAGAAGGTTGAAGTGGAGGGGAAAAATGAGAATTTTTCCATTGGTGACGAGGTATGGGTCAAGCCTGCGATACCCTCGTGCACCAAGCACTGGACTCATGGAAGAGTTACAGAGGTGCAATCCAAACATGTCATATGTGTGGATGGCATGCCTAGACATGTCCGTGACGTTAGGAAACGTCGAGGCTCCAATGAGGAGACTCCTGAGTATGACTCAGATGAAGATGAGTCAACGTTCTACGACGCTCATGCTGGCACTGAACCTCTCAGTAGATCAGCAGACCAGGTGCAGCCTACGGTTGAGCCAGAGGCTCTAACGGCAGAGCAGGAGCAGGTTATGGCTGAGTCTGATGAGTCAGACTCTGATAGACCCGAGGAAATCGGTGAAGTTGTCAGGGCTCCCGTGGAGGAGCCAAGACGATCAGGTAGGATTCGTCGTCAACCTGGTTGGTTGGCCGACTATGTCCCATGAGTTCTTAAAGGAACTAGGGGGGATGTGGTAACTTGCTGTACTAATCTGTGATTACAAAAATGGTTGGAAGCGGCAAGCCACTGATAATGACACAGGATTTTTTGAAGTGAGCAGTAGCGTTTGAGACCTGGTTCTGTAAAGTGTTCTGTGAGTGTTTCAAGCTTTGTCTGTGACAAAAGTGTTTTGTAAGTAACGTGTTACTTGCCTAACGGTTAGGTAGTTTTTGGAAGTACTTGTTGTACTAGCGTCGGTTTACTTTGGAAGTAAACCACGTAGTGGTGAGTTGCTTTCCTAAGCACGCAAGTTGAGGTTTGCATTTTGTGTGATTTGCTTCCTAGGTACAACCTTTTTGTACTGTGAGTACAAGAAGTGTTTACCGGTTGTCTCATCATACGGTTGTACGTTGTACAATCAGGTGTGAGTTGGCCAGTTAAAGGGGTGGTTGGAGACTGTGCAAGAGTTCTAGGAACTCGCAACTAGGATTGCAGTTAGTTTTTGCTTTGGCTAACTAACCAGTGACGTCACTGCATCAGCTCTTGGGAGCTAGCAACTGAGGTTGTTCCTTCATTAATGAACAAAAGAAAATACTGCACTATTAAGTACGTTGTGAATTGAATCATCAAGTGATATGTGAATTAAAAGACTATATTATTATTATGCGATATCATCTTTTCAAGTAACCATTCAGTAAATAACAGATAGTACAATATTATTAAGTAAACAAACTTTAAATGTAAATATTCCGAATTTTACAAGTGCAAAATTTATTCCTATGAAATAAGGAATTGAAAAAGTTACCAAATTTTGTCATGAGTTGAATTCGTACTTTTATGGAAATTCCTTTCGCTGAGAACGTTATTTCAGGAATTTTTATTGAATACTGTTCATATAAAAAAATATTAGAATAGGAAACACGTATGTTTTTAACCTGTCTTTTACACAAATAACACAGTACGCTAAATATATTACACAGATCTCATTTATTTCAAAATCAATAAAAACTTTCCTCTATTTGTTCAACTCCACTCAACATTTCTTATACGTAAATGCAAGTAATTTTCAACTCTCTGATATCGTATGTAAAAAGTGTACTGTCAGAGAAAAGAGTCACTGTGATGATGTACTATAAGAGAAAAGAGTCACTGTGATGATGTACTATCAGAGAAAAGAGTCACTGTGATGATGTACTGTCAGAGATAGAGTCACTGTGATGATGTACTGTCAGAGAAAAGAGTCACTGTGATGATGTACTATCAGAGAAAAGAGTCACTGTGATGATGTACTCTCAGAGAAAAGAGTCACTGTGATGATGTACTATCAGAGAAAAGAGTCACTGTGATGATGTACTGTCAGAGAAAAGAGTCACTGTGATGATGTACTATCAGAGAAAAGAGTCACTGTGATGATGTACTCTCAGAGAAAAGAGTCACTGTGATGATGTACTGTCAGAGAAAAGAGTCACTGTGATGATGTACTATCAGAGAAAAGAGTCACTGTGATGATGTACTATCAGAGAAAAGAGTCACTGAGATGATGTACTATCAGAGAAAAGAGTCACTGTGATGATGTACTATCAGATAAAAGAGTCACTGTGATGATGTACTATCAGAGAAAAGAGTCACTGTGATGATGTACTATCAGAGAAAAGAGTCACTGTGATGATGTACTATCAGAGAAAAGAGTCACTGTGATGATGTACTATCAGAGAAAAGAGTCACTGTGATGATACTAATTCCACAAATCATTGTTTTCAGATTTCGTATTGTTATCAAATTTTACAAATTTGTCATTAGGTACCAAGAATAAATTTTAAGTATCTACAAGCATTACAATTAGTAAAGCTGGTAATCTGAAATAAATTCATTACAGTTTTTCTTTTCTTTGATGTACATAGGGTGATAGTAATTGGCAGATAGCGCTATATGCATGGTACACCCAGTACTCAGTTAGATGTCTGTAACCAAATTGCAAGTCGTATATCATAATTGGATTGTCTAGTTTGGGGAGGAGACGTTTTGAATTATTATTCTCTGCCTTGTCACTCAAATTAACTGCACTGTATCATATTTAAGAGAAAGTTATGGTGGGCCATCTAAGATTAAGAGAAAGTTATGGTGGGGCAGCTTAGATTAAGAGAAAGTTATGGTGGGGCAGCTTAGATTAAGAGAAAGTTATGGTGGGGCAGCTTAGATTAAGAGAAAGTTATGGTGGGCCATCTAAGATTAAGAGAAAGTTATGGTGGGGCACCTATAAGATTGAGAGGGAGAGAGATTAAGAGAGAGTTATGGTGGGACACCGAAAAACTTACCCACCATAACTTTCTATTATGATATCAAAATCATATAATATTTTTCAAATGAAACAATTCAATTACATTCATTATAATTTATAATGAATAAACAAAATGAATTGTTTTGTAAGATCATACCTGAATTAGGACTCCGATTGCCAGTACTCCGTAGACTTGCGTCGCCGCTACAGTTAGGTTGGGGTACAGTTGACTGTTGTGGCCGTACAGTTGTAACTGTATAGAAAAATATACAGTTATTCAAAGTGATTTATTATTCATGAAAAATTTGGAAGACAATTAGAGTAAAGGAATCATCCTATATTTTGAGAGTTACACTTCCTAAAGGGCCGTACACACGTATAGGTTATTTATTTATTTTTTCTAAGCTCCTCCTACTTTTCCACGAGAGTATAAGAAAAAACGATATAATTATTTTTTATTTTAGTTGGTGATACCTGCAGGTAACTAAAATAAATAATTGTTAAATCGTTTTTTCTTATATTCTCTTGGAAAAAGTAGGAGGAGCTTAGAAAAAAGTCTGGTGGAAAGACTTAAAAAACTCTACGTGTGTACGGTCCTTTAAATGACGTACCTAGTATCATAGAGAAAAAGACGGATATTAGATATACTCTTTAATTTATTTTCTTTTAATTGAAATTTAGATCGGAAGAAATCCAAGAAATGAACTATTTATTTAGAGCAAGTAAAGATAACGGACCAGAAACGGACCAAGTAAAATTAACGGACCGAAATGAAGCTGGTAAAGATAACGGACCAGAGATTAAGATAGTAAAGATAACAGACCAGGAAACTCTTCTTTAGTTTTTAAAAAATATTAACTTTAGTATTTCATAAATGCACAACTGTATAAATGATAATATTAGTGATTAGACATTAATTTTGCATATTTCAATAATTGAAAGAATTGATAGAAAACGTGATCCATTTTGAAGCTCTGAAGAACGAGTAGTAAAAAGATGGAAAAAACTCTGTAATCCTTTAATGTGGTATCTATGTTTCCAAAATTATAATATTGATCAGATATTTAATAATTTAGCCTAGTAAAATTAACGGACCAGAAATGAAGCTAGTAAAGATAACGGACCAGAAATGAAGCTAGTAAACATAACGGACCAGAAATGAAACTAGTGAAGATAACGGACCAGAAATGAAGCTAGTAAACATAACGGACCAGAAATGAAACTAGTGAAGATAACGGACCAGAAATGAAGCTAGAAAAGATAACGGACCAGAAATGAAGCTATAGTAAAGATAACGGACCAGAAATGAAGCTAGTAAAGATAACGGACCAGAAATGAAGCTAGTAAAGATAACGGACCAGAAATGAAGCTAGTATAGATAACGGACCAGAAATGAAGCTAGTAAACATGACGGACCAGAAATGAAACTAGTGAAGATAACGGACCAGAAATGAAGCTAGTAAAGATAACGGACCAGAAATGAAGCTAGTAAAGATAACGGACCAGAAATGAAGCTAGTAAAGATAACGGACCAGAAATGAAGCTAGTAAAGATAACGGACCAGAAATGAAGCTAGTAAACATAACGGACCAGAAATGAAGCTAGTAAAGATAACGGACCAGAAATGAAGCTAGTAAAGATAACGGACCAGAAATGAAACTAGTAAAGATAACGGACCAGAAATGAAGCTAGTAAAGATAACGGACCAGAAATGAAGCTAGTAAAGAAAACGGACCAGAAATGAAACTAGTAAAGATAACGGACCAGAAATGAAGCTAGTAAAGATAACGGACCAGAAATGAAGCTAGTAAAGATAACGGACCAGAAATGAAGCTAGTAAAGATAACGGACCAGAAATGAAACTAGTAAAGATAACGGACCAGAAATGAAGCTAGTAAACATAACGGACCAGAAATGAAGCTAGTAAAGATAACGGACCAGAAATGAAGCTAGTAAAGATAACGGACCAGAAATGAAGCTAGTAAAGATAACGGACCAGAAATGAAGCTAGTAAAGATAACGGACCAGAAATGAAGCTAGTAAAGATAACGGATCAGAAATGAAACTAGTAAAGATAACGGACCAGAAATGAAGCTAGTAAAGATAACGGACCAGAACTGAAGCTAGTAAAGATAACGGACCAGAAATGAAGCTAGTAAAGAAAACGGACCAGAAATGAAACTAGTAAAGATAACGGACCAGAAATGAAGCTAGTAAAGATAACGGACCAGAAATGAAGCTAGTAAAGATAACGGACCAGAAATGAAGCTAGTAAAGATAACGGACCAGAAATGAAGCTAGTAAAGATAACGGACCAGAAATGAAGCTAGTAAAGATAACGGACCAGAAATGAAGCTAGTAAAGATAACGGACCAGAAATGAAACTAGTGAAGATAACGGACCAGAAATGAAGCTAGTAAAGATAACGGACCAAAATTTAACCTAGTAAAGTTAACGAATTGTGGTCCGATATCTTTACTTGCTCCATTTATTTTCTATCTTCTAATAATTTGTTTGAAAAGAACTAAAGCTGGTTTTCGAATACAAATCACTCTTCCTTCTCTACTATTTATTCTAATTATTATTATTATAACAATATTATTATTCAATGAAAAAAAATGTTTATATGCTCAAAAATAAATCATTTTGACCATGATTATATTTATAACACTATACCTGTTTAATAATATGAACAAAGTTTGCAAAAGTTATATGATATTTTACTGATATATGAATCGAAATAGAATTGTGATTTACGTTTCAAAAATATTTAATTCAATTTTATTATAATCTTTAACTAGAAATAAATCAATGAAATTCCTATTAATCATGTTAATCATGTTTAATCATTTTTTTTAATCATGTTTAATCATGTTTATTAATCATGTTTAATCATGTTTAATCATGGTTAATCATGTTTTTTAATCATGTTTAATCATGTTTAATCGTGTTTTTTAATCATGTTTAATCATGTTTTTTAATCATGTTCAATCATGTTTTTTAATCATGTTCAATCATGTTTTTTAATCATGTTTAATCATGATAACAGAATAATTATTCACCGAATTAATGAGTAGAACTAATAGAATCTATTTTTTGTACCCATCTCAGATAAATATAAAAAAATAATAAGTAAATAATAAACCTTGATAAATATGGTGACAGGACAAAAAACCCAGAGCAAAAAAAAAAAATGTTCAAAATACCCCCCAGACAAAAAAAAAACGCGCAATAACCCCCCCCCCCAGTCAATTACCTCCTGCACAAAAAAATAAATATAAATATCTCAATTCATTTTATTCGCTGAAAATTTAGAAGTTCTATATTTTATAAATACAAAGAGATATTGTGCACCTCTGGTTAGGTTAGCGGTCTGATTTGGGGATCTGATATAGTGACAAAATGTCTATTTTACTTTTTTTACCATTAAATTATGTATACCTTTTTTTGCTAAAAATTTGTCAGATTTTTCGGCGAAATTGTAATAATAATTTAAAATATATTAATAAAAATGAATTAAGCTATCTATATCAACCGGGGGTGTTTTGCATCGGGAGTTTTTACGTGTTTTTTTTTTTTGCTCGGGGGGGGGGGGGGGGGGTTGACTGCATTTATTTTTTATTTTTGAGCTGGGGGTTTCTGTCCTGGAGTCGATAAATATATCGTTGAATTGTGTCTATAATACAGCATTGTGGGCAATTTTCAAGTATCATATTTCAATCTAAAATTTTATGATAAAATTTCTAATTTAGTCATTTTTTTCCCGTAAGATTTTATTTCTTTTATAAATGAAAAAAAGCCCTGAAAAAGATTACGAAATAAGTTATACATATTATTGAATATATATAATTATTATCTATTTTTTGTAAATCATAAATAATAAAATATAAAATATCTGTGATCAAAATTACAGTGATTTGTAATGCAGAAATGATGATTGATTACTGATAAAAAACAATTATGGTAAATTATATATCAAAATAATGTGTTCGGAATAAAAATCATAATATAATGTAAAATGCTATCATTATATAAATAGAATAAACTACATTTAATTATATACAATTATACCTTGACAGCCACAGTGGAAATAGTTTAAAACAATCGGGTTCTGATTACCATGCATAAAATTGGCTACTAATATCAAATTATTTCTATTATTCGATATAGATTACCAATAATAGAAAATTGACTCAAATAATGACGATAACAAGCGTAATTATTTAAATAACAGAGAACCTTCAGAGGCTATAGTGTATAAATTACATCAATAGATTCTATGATTTATATGTCATTTGCGAAATTGACTGAGAGCTACCCTGATAATGAATATAATAATGAATAATATTAATAGAGAATTATGGATGTAAATTATTTATTTAACGTTTTACGCCAGAAGGTGGTGAGTTTTGCACTTTTTCTTTTGTGACTTTTTTTCATTTAAGTTGAGATTTGTTAAAAAAAATCAGCATATATTTTTTATAATTCTGGTGTACGCATTCAGTCAAAAAATAGCAGCATTTCTAAGATACAAAGTATGGATACTGCATGATGCAATTTATTGAATAATCAGAATTATTTAATATCCATGCTACAGGTGTTATATATTTTTTTTACTTGATCGAACACGTGTAAAATGAAACCTATATAAAATGCCCTTTTATTCTTTTTATTAGGCAAAATCATAGAGTTATGAAAAACTACACTAGAGAGAGGAAGTGTTGCACCGATTGTAGGACGCTGAAAACCTTATTTTGTTTCAGTTACTCCATTGAAATGACGCCAGATTGCCAGTTAAGTGAGCTCAAAATAAGGAATTAACTGTCCCGTAAGACGCGATTTAATTTTGACCACTGACTCACCACTTGGGCAAGATATCAGGTTTACTAATAAGGCACTTATTCCCATAATCACTTATTTTCTAATAATCACTTATATTCTCATAATCACTTGTATTCTCATAATCACTTGTATTCTCATAATCACTTGTATTCCCATAATCACTTATATTCTCATAATCACTTATTTTCTCATAATCACTTGTATTCTCATAATCACTTGTATTCTCATAATCACTTGTATTCTAATAATCACTTGTATTCTAATAATCACTTGTATTCCCATAATCACTTGTATTCTCATAATCACTTGTATTAATTCTCATAATCACTTGTACTCTCATAATCACTTGTATTCCCATAATCAATTATATTCTCATAATCACTTGTATTCTCATAATCACTTGTATTCTCATAATCACTTGTATTCTCATAATCACTTGTATTCTCATAATCACTTGTATTTTCATAATCACTTGTATTCTCATAATCACTTGTATTCTCATAATCACTTGTATTCTCATAATCACTTGTACTCTCATAATCACTTGTATTCCCATAATCAATTATATTCTCATAATCACTTATTTTCTCATAATCACTTGTATTCTCATAATCACTTGTATTCTCATAATCACTTATTTTCTCATAATCACTTGTATTCTCATAATCACTTGTATTCTCATAATCACTTGTATTCTAATAATCACTAGTATTCTCATAATCACTCATATTCTCATAATCACTTGTATTCTCATAATCACTTGTATTCTCATAATCACTCATATTCTCATAATCACTTGTATTCTCATAATCACTTGTATTCTCATAATCACTTGTATTCTAATAATCACTAGTATTCTCATAATCACTCATATTCTCATTATCACTTATATTCTCATAATTACAAAAAATATATATCATGAATTTAATCAGGTTCCAGAAATAAATGTTATATATACAAGAGCGTTAAATTTTGCCACATAAATAAAAAAAAAGATTTCATTACTACATCAGTAAATAGCCAATAAATAGGGCTAATGATAAATCAATTCATATATGAGTTACTGTTATTAACTCTCCCGTGTATATGTGATACACTGCAATAAGTAAAAACAATCTAAATCGTTATACCCCTTGCTAAATAAATGCATGTGTTTGAATGTAGTATTCACATTTAAATAAAATACTTCTATTTCGTTTTTATATCATTCTATAAAGCAAGTATGGACAGGATGGACAGATGCGTTCAAAGAAGGAATCGATAGATCGTTTTTCTATTATTTTTATTTCTATTATTTTTAGCAAAGTCGAAACAGAATATTAAATTACTATTTCAATTGAAATAGAAAGACAGTTCCATGGAAACTGTCACCAGGAAAAAATTCTACAAAAAAAAACAATATCTGATGCAGAATTTTTCAAAATATTCAAAAAAATCATCAGCGAATATTGAATATTTCATAATCTCCCAACTATATGTTTTTTTTTTCATTCATTAAACATAGAAATATTCTCTAACAATGTGAACAAATATCCGATACAGTAGAACTCCTCTATAGTGAATGTAAAGTCCTGAAGAAGAGAACTACCCCATATAGTGAACAAATTCACTTCAGTCTCCCATGAGATGTAAGACAGTTTCTAAAACTGATAGACATTTATGCAAACTAAAGAAAATTTGTTCACTATTTGGGTCATTCTCTTACTCAGGACTCTACATCCACTATAGAGGAGTTCACTATAGAGGACTTCACTATAGAGGACTTCACTATAGAGGAGTTCATTATAGAGGACATCAATATAGAGGACTTAACTGCAGCACTATCTGCTCTCTCTCTCTCTCTCTCTCTCTCTCTCTCTCTTCATTTTCAGACATGGTATGTGTCTCTTCTGACATATTTATGAAAATAACTTATCATAAATAGACTTCTTGAAAATTTAGCTCCTATACCGCATACGTAGCATGAATACTCAATTACTGCGCTTTTCCAGATGAATTTTACTTCAGAAATTAAATAGTTTTACATAAGGTAAATTCAAAGTTATCGGACAATTATACATTTCCGATCATTTATGAAAATATATATAAAGTATAAGTTTACCTCTATATTTTTATTGGTATCCATGATACCTGCTGGTGATGGTATCCATGATACCAACAAGATACCTTTATAATTTATTTCACAAAAAAAACCTTCAACGCTGAGTTTAAATAACCTCTAATATTATTTTCAGTATCATAGAACCAATGATTGTGTTTGTATTGATTAGTGCATAATAACAACCGCTATAATATTCTCGAGAGCAATTCACTAAACAGTTTAACTGGATCATTAATAAGGATATAATAAACTTATAAGCTTACACAAAGTCCACAAACAAACTTGCCAAGATAGTTTGAGTAATTCGACAAACCAATTTGGAATTAGTATAGTTTATAATTACAGTTATCAATTATTGAACGATGTTTGAAGTCAATTGAGAGTTCGGAAAGTAAATATAATACTTAAACGTCGTATGTGATTTATATTATATCATTGTATAGTGAAGTCATTTTGTTAACATTGAAGATGAACAGTGATAATCTACTATGGCCCCTCCATAACTTTTACTCGGATAAAATTAGATGAATGAATTGTACAGTTAATCAGAAAAAAATTATGGTGGGCCTTAGAAGATTAAATGGGATTCCTTCTTAATCTTCTATGGTACCACCATAATATACTATATGGGTCCACCAAATTCAATCACCCACCATAATCATCTATCACCCCACCAATATTTTCTATCACCCCACCATAATCTTCTATTACCCCACCCTTATTATCTATCTTCTCACCAGAATCTTCTATCACCCCACCATTATCTTCTATCACCCCACCATAATCTTCTATCACCCCACCATAATCTTCTATCTCCCCACCATAATCTTCTATCTCCCCACCATAATCTTCTATCACCCCACCATAATCTTCTATCTCCCCACCATAATCTTCTATCACCCCACCATAATTTTCTATCTGCCCACCATAATCCACTACTATGAAACTAAAATGTCCTTACAATCTCAGGTGTAAATCACGACATCATCTGTAGTCTACTCCATCCTATCACTGTAAATAGGGAGTACATTGTACTGGTGATTACACTTCCTAGTAACATGTTTGCTCCACTCTATCACTGTCTGTTCCTGATCATCTTTTCCCAGGTTTAATATCTATAAAGGCGATCGTGCGCTAAGCCAGGCTGTAGGTATATACCTCGTAATAGGCGATTTGTTGGTATTATTCGTGATAACCATAGCGTTGTTCCAGCTTTGGTACTAAACAATATTTGCTTTTACATGCTACTGATGAACAGCTTACTGAATTGGAAATATATTCGACATATGTTGTTGTTATTTTATCTATATTTTTTAGTTTATATCTATAATTATCAGTATTGTGTTAAAATCAAAAAGGGAATTGTAATTATTAGTGTTCATTTATGTGTATAAACGGAATTCAAATTCCAGTTCTTTGCAATATTATTAGGATTGAAATTTCAAAATTTTAATTTTGTAAAAATTGACAAAAACAAATTCCACAGTTGAATTATCAAAGTTTTTCTGTTAAAAATGGGAGAAACGTTTTTCTTTCTATTTACTCCGTAATTTGAGATTTATTCGATTTTCATCAGACATAAATAAATCTAATTTAATGCTATATAATATGATTGAAATCATACGAAAGAACCTCTCGAAAACCTCATTCTCTAATCTGATTTTATGATAAAGACCAAAATCAACATCGTATCATAATTTTCTTCCAACTCATCACAATTCGTCAAACGGATTTCAGTCGTGACGTACAAATCCTCGTAATTTGTGATGAATTGGCCCATTTCGACGTCAATCAGCATGACTGGCAAATTACGACAGCTAAATCGGCGATTTGGCAGCCATTTCATTGGATCTGTGTTTCAATAAGGATTACAATCATCCAAATCAGGAGTCGGTGTTGATGGAGAGATTATCTTCGTGTTATGGAGTCACGAACTCCTTACCGTCAAGAGGAGTCTTTCTAGTTCGGTAGAACTCCTCCATAGTGAACTCCTCTATAGTGAACTCCTCTATAGTGAACTCCTCTATAGTGAACTTCTCTATAGTGAACTCCTCTATAATGAACTCCTCTATAGTGAACTCCTCTATAGTGAACTCCTCTATAGTGAACTCCTCTATAGTGAACTCCTCTATAGTGAACTCCTCTATAGTGAACTCCACTATAGTGAACTCCTCTATAGTGAACTCCTCTATAGTGAACTCCTCTATAGTGAACTCCTCTATAGTGAACTCCTCTATAGTGAACTCCTCTATAGTGAACTCCTCTATAGTGAACTCCTCTATAGTGAACTCCTCTATAGTGAACTCCTCTATAGTGAACTCCTCTATAGTGAACTCCTCTATAGTGAACTCCTCTATAGTGAACTCCTCTATAGTGAACTCCTCTATAGTGAACTCCTCTATAGTGAACTCCTCTATAGTGAACTCCTCTATAGTGAACTCCTCTATAGTGAACTCCTCTATAGTGAACTCCTCTATAGTGAACTCCTCTATAGTGAACTCCTCTATAGTGAATATAGAGTCCTGAGTAAGAAAACTACCCCAAGTATTGGGCAAAATCTCTTTCAATCTACCATAAAGTGCATATTTGCTTAGAAAAATAAAGGCCATTTATGGTAGAGTAAACAAAATTTCCTCACTGTACGGGATAGTTCTCAAAGCAGGACTCTACACATTAACTATAGATGAGTCTCACTATATAGAAAATCTACTGCATTATAACAAGCCGGGAAATTAACCCTAGGCAAATTGTATATTAACGTCGGTTACGCAACTTATTTCCAAAGAACAATTATATATTGTATACTCATGGTTACCATGTGTTTAAAACTTTTAATGATAATTTAGTAAGTATGTATGGTAAACATAGGTAATTTTCCTTATTACCATGTAAAACCGCATGCAATACATATGGTACACATTTCTTTTGATATACATGGTGTACACATTACACATGTTTTACATTAGTACCACATGGTATACACATTACACATGTTTTACATTAGTACCACATGGTATACACATTACACATGTTTTACATTAGTACCACATGGTATACACATTACACATGTTTTACATTAGTACCACATGGTATACACATTACACATGTTTTACATTAATATCACATGGTATACACATTACACATGTTTTACATTAGTACCACATGGTGTACACATTACACATGTTTTACATTAGTACCACATGGTATACACATTACACATGTTTTACATTAGTACCACATGGTATACACATTACACATGTTTTACATTAGTACCACATGGTATACACATTACACATGTTTTACATTAGTACCACATGGTATACACATTACACATGTTTTACATTAGTACCACATGGTGTACACATTACACATGTTTTACATTAGTATCACATGGTATACACATTACACATGTTTTACATTAGTACCACATGGTGTACACATTACACATGTTTTACATTAGTACCACATGGTATACACATTACACATGTTTTACATTAGTACCACATGGTATACACATTACACATGTTTTACATTAGTACCACATGGTATACACAATACACATGTTTTACATTAGTACCACATGGTATACACATTACACATGTTTTACATTAGTACCACATGGTATACACATTACACATGTTTTACATTAGTACCACATGGTATACACATTACACATGTTTTACATTAATACCACATATGGTATACACGTGGATTTGTTGCAGGGCTCATCGTATTTAATCCTAACATTATTTCAGTTATTTTCATCTGAATGTTTGGTCAGGAGTGTCCGACGAATGACGATGATAAATCATGAATGGATATTCGTCGAATCATTAATATTCGTGGAAAGATGATCGAAAACCGACGCACACCAATTGCAATTTTCCAATTGGGTTGTAGTATAATTTAGCATCGTAATATCTCCTATCAATGTGATGGATATATATTCAACTGTATAGAATAATTCAAGTTTGAAATAATCTTTAAAAAAAAATTGAAGAATTGAAAAATAATAAAATCAAGATTGAAAATCTTTAGAAATAAAAATTATTCAAGATTGAAAACACAGAATTAAGTTTCATACCTACGTTAAAGTTATGGATTAATTAATTAGTGTTCCCTCTTTATTTTCAGTGACACCAGCATAACATTATTTATAATGTAGTTTGAATAAAATGATTTTAAATATTTCACAGTAAAAATGATGTATCGGAATACCAAAAAGTTCAGTTATTAATATCAGAATAGTTACTAAACAGAAGTTAAAACACATGTGTACAATACAAAATAACTATATATGCTTTATTTTGATTGTCTATACTAATCCCAAAACATTTCAGTGAATTTGGTGAGATTACGTAACTGTGTATCCAAGCGATCCCACCGACTAAACACCATTTGTCAGTTGGTCATCCGTAGATTAGGGTGTCTTGATAGCAGTCATTAATATCTGGGGGCACTGGTAAATAAACTATAGGGCAAGGAAATAGCGATTATGGCAGAGATTAGGAGATATTCTCAAGTGTGAATCCCACAGAGGAGTTATGGCGGGGTCCAAGAATTAAGTTATGGTGGGGTCCAAGAATTAAGTTATGGTGGGGTCCAAGAATTAAGTTATGGTGGGGTCCAAGAATTAAGTTATGGCGGGGTCCAAGAATTAAGTTATGGCGGGGTCCAAGAATTAAGTTATGGTGGGGTCCAAGAATTAAGTTACGGTGGGGTCCAAGAATTAAGTTACGGTGGGGTCTAAGAATTAAGTTATGGTGGGGTCCAAGAATTAAGTTATGGTGGGGTCCAAGAATTAAGTTATGGTGGGGTCCAAGAATTAAGTTATGGCGGGGTCCAAGAATTAAGTTATGGCGGGGTCCAAGAATTAAGTTATGGTGGGGTCCAAGAATTAAGTTACGGTGGGGTCCAAGAATTAAGTTATGGTGGGGTCCAAGAATTAAGTTATGGCGGGGTCCAAGAATTAAGTTATGGCGGGGTCCAAGAATTAAGTTATGGCGGGGTCCAAGAATTAAGTTATGGCGGGGTCCAAGAATTAAGTTTTGGCGGGGTCCAAGAATTAAGTTACGGTGGGAAATAGAAAGAGGATTATATTCTCAGTATAAGAGATTAAATGTAGACGCTTCTTAATCCTCTGTGGACCTTTACTTAATCCATTAAATTAGGTTCCCATTTAATCTTAAGGGACCCACCATATCTTTGTTATATATTAGTATTCATTTTTTTCGGGGGGGGGGAATAAATTTGGCTAGGATTGTTCTACATTTTCACTCATTTAAGAAATAAATATATAACCATTTAAATAAAAGTTAAATAGCAATTCCTCCATATTATTTTATTGAAAAAAAGGTAATTCTGAAACCTTACGTACTACCAAAGTAATAATTATCAATGTAATAATTGTCAACAATGTCCATCAGTCGACTTCAAATTTTAGACCGGGTTTTCAGACGTAGGGGCGAATCCTCCTAATCTGCGGATAGATGGCGTTGGTTTAGGGGCTCAGCAGAACAATGCTTCACAAAAGTGGTGCTGGTTGTTGTTGTTGTTGTTGTTGTTGTTGTCGTTGTCGAAGTGTACTCAATATCAATCGAAATAAGAGATGAAATAATTGATATTCATGATAGGTAGGTAGTTAAATTGAAAATTAAGATCACTGATGAATTATTTTACTAATGATTAAATTAAAATAATTGGTAACATTTATAAATCATGCCTGAAAAATTCAACTCAATTTTAAAAATGATAACAAATATGAATATTCAATTATCCATATAATGTTACTTAAATTTTACTCAAATTGTGTTTGATATATGTGAATAAAAGTACATAAATGGCTTCTTAATGTAGTATTCATTATAAAGAAAATTCGGTAGAATTCACTATATCATAACATAATGAATAAATAAAAATATTTATATAAGCTGGTCATTGATTAATGGAAACTATTAATTACAGTCAAGACAATTATATATTAGGAATTTTACAAAGATTTATATTGCAGTTTGATAATATTACATAACTTTGTTATTTTTAACTAGCCATTTATAGTCAGTCATCTTGGATGCAATACTAGAAATAATAGAACTGTAAGATTATCTTCCACATAGCCAGTGAAGCAAATATTGACATATAATTAGATGATCAGTCATTCATTCGAACTCTTACTAGTAATCATTAAAACTAGGGTTGTGACAATATGCTTTAAAAATCATTCCGAAAATATTATAGACGGAGAGAATTAAACACTATTGAATCGTTCTAAATCAGCGGTATATAGTATTCGATACCATTTCGTTTCATTTCGTTTTGTTCTTTAAATCTATGATTTTAAAAGCATATTGTTGCAACCTGAATTATAACACTGCCATTATAATTTACAAGAAATTATAGAATAATATTAACATAGGTTTAATTAGTATACAGGGTGAAATACCATATTTTAAACTTTAATAATTTCCAGAATATCATTTTGACTTAAATTCAGTTGGTTTTAAAATAATCTCAAGACTATAGAATTGTATTTTAAATGTTTACTATATTTTCTTCATATATGATATATTTCAGTTTGTATGATTGAATTTAGTTGCATTAATACCTTTTCAAATTGTATGGTTGTTTCCATTAGAATTGATGTGAATCTCATACGAATCCTTGCCATTTTAATTCTGCCTAATGTGTATCGTTTCGGTTGAATAATTACAAATATGTTGCGTCTGAATTCATAATGTACTCACCATCTATAAAATCACTACATCTGAGAGAGGCAAATTAGAACTCCTCTATAGTGAAATAGAGTCCTGACTGAGAGAATTACCCCGTATAGTGCATAAATTTTCTTTATTCTGCCGTGAATGGTCATCAGTTTTAGAAAAAAATAGCCACTTATTGCAAACTAAAGAAAATTTGTTCACTATTCGGGGTATTTCTCTTACTAAGGATTCTACATTCACTATAGAGGAGTTATACTGTAATAATTGATATATGATTAGACAAAAATCCAATCGCTATTTATCATAATGCGTATAGTCTACCTTCTTCCGTCGGACATGCCGTTAGAGAAAATTTGAAAGATACCTAATAGTTAGAACTATAAAATTCAACTATAAAATACGTTAGAAATTCATCAGATTCGTATGTAATCTATAAACTAGAATCGAATAGATTTTTATGTTAGAAAACTGGGTGGTTTCCTTGATCGCGATTATATAATTTGTAAGTCATTTATTGAAGAAGTGTACACTATCATATGGTCAATTTTCTCGAATGGTATTTTAATAGAAAAATAGTTGATAAAGATTTGTTCCATTAGAATCTAAGTCTAATACTATAGAAAGGAGAACTAGTGAAAAAAAGTCATTTACGTAATATAATAGAAAAACTTTAAAAACTTTAATTTTTTTTTCAATAGTTCTACTTGTTATTTACAATATGAAAGCAGTTTTTCAGAGCAATCAGGCCTTGGGTCACCGTAAGTCTGGCTTCATTCCACAGCCTTGAATATTCGAATGAAGTGTTTGTTCTCCTAACCACCGAATATTTAAGGCCCTAAGAGCAAAATAGATTCTTCTGGGGGTAATCCGGGGCTCGATACTCGATCCCATCGCCGCATTGAGGCTTCTCATCATAGACGTATTGACTCCCGCCATTAGTTGATATAGAAAGGATCTGATATTCACTTGGAGTGCTCGGTAAATAGTTAGATGAGGAAGAAACAGAATATTGATAAAACTTAGTCGGTGAGTGTTTAGATTAATGTAATGCTTGAATTTAGCTTTTATTGGATGTTTCAATGTAAATAATCAGGTTAATTTTAAATTTGAAAAAGTTAGAAACTACATTGATCGAGTTTATGTTTATAAAAAAGCCAACTTAAAATGGAGATGAGGAGGAGAATTTCTTTCAGTCATGATTGACTAATTAAGTAAATAATTTAGCATTGAAAGTGATTGAGTTCTACGCTTTATATTTAAAGGTAACCGTACAATTAGCCACGGGGAATTCACCGTGCGGATAACACGCCGCCAGAGCAACTTGCCGCGTGAATTATGTCTTACAGAGAAATACATCATTTCCCAGGCAACAAGAATTTATTCCTGAGATATTGAGCGAACATCACAGGAATAAATTTGTGTTTCGAAGGATTATATAAAAAAATGTTAAAAACTTAAATTTCATGTTTTAAATTAATATAATATTATTTTTAGCAGTATATATAAAAGAATTTTTAGTATCATAATTGAATAAAATTTTAAATGGAAAATGTTAGGATAACTGTCCAGTTGGGGGTGAGGTTCATTACTAAAAAAATGCATTCTCTATTTTTTTATAAATTAATGTTATTATTCGCTGGTAAAACATGGATCACGCGGCGAAATTTATCTGCGGCGAGTTGCTCTTTATAATTAATACCAACCAATCTCTTGAACATCTTATAGATTTAATGTCCATTACAGTCACTCTCCTGTTTCTACCAGTCACTCTCCTGTTTCTACCAGTCACTCTCCTGTTTCTACCAGTCACTCTCCTGTTTATCACCAGTCACTCTCCTGTTTCTCACCAGTCACTCTCCTGTTCTTCACCATTGACCCTCCTGTTTCTACCAGTCACTCTCCTGTTTCTCACCAGTCACTCTCCTGTCTCTCACCAGTCACTCTCCTGTTTCTCACCAGTCACTCTCCTGTCTCTCACCAGTCACTCTCCTGTTTCTCACCAGTCACTCTCCTGTTTCTCACCAGTCACTCTCCTGTTTCTCACCAGTCACTCTCCTGTCTCTCACCAGTCACTCTTCTGTTTCTCACCAGTCACTCTCCTGTCTCTCACCAGTCACTCTCCTGTTTCTCACCAGTCACTCTCCTGTCTCTCACCAGTCACTCTCCTGTTTCTCAGCAGTCACTCTCCTGATTCTACTAATCACTCTCCGGTTTCTCACCAGTCACTCTCCTGTTTCTCAGCAGTCACTCTCCTGTTTCTCAGCAGTCACTCTCCTGATTCTACTAATCACTCTCCGGTTTCTCACCAGTCACTCTCCTGTTTCTACCAGTCACTCTCCTGTCTCTCACCAGTCACTCTCCTGTTTCTCAGCAGTCACTCTCCTGTCTCTCACCAGTCACTCTCCTGTTTCTACCAGTCACTCTCCTGTCTCTCACCAGTCACTCTCCTTTTTCTCAGCAGTCACTCTCCTGATTCTACTAATCACTCTCCGGTTTCTCACCAGTCACTCTCCTGTCTCTCACCAGTCACTCTCCTCTTCCCTGTCTGTCTGTCCGTTCTCTAGAGATACCCCCCCCCCCAATTGCAACAGTTCGCATTATATATCTGAGAGAATTAATGAAAAGTTCATTAGTATTCATTGCTGCTATGGCAGCTCCGGATGTTTGTAAGTGCATTATTGCTGCATTCAAAGGGGCCTACCAATTAATTATTATAATATATGGAGATGGTGTATATAATAACCTCTTCAGATCGCTATGCCCTAGTTATTAATATTCAAAGTATTAATTCGCATTAGGCGAAATTAGTATAGTATTGAATAAATAGTTCTTTAATTGATTTAGTTTATCTTGTACTCTAGGTATGGTGGGCCATAGAAGATTAAGAGAGAATGTTATGGTGGGTGCATAGAAGATTCACTTGGGTATCTTACATGGCCCCACCAAAACACTCCCTTTGAAATTATGTAGCATTGAAGAAGAAATTTAATTTATCTTTCTAAGCTACACGGCCTTACTTTTCTTACTTTATTTATTATACAGTAGTCAATTATTTATTTTCCATCTCAACATTTTGTATTGTACCATTCCAGAGCTTATGTCTGTTATTTTAACAAATTGCAATCCGGAGAGAGAAGATGAAAGACAACGAGTGATCGCCTCTGATGGACTGTGCGTCATGCGCCGTAGATGAGACGCAATGTGTGGCGCTTTGAAGTTATTAGATGTGCTTTAGTGCCAGTGACGCAATGTGTAGCTTGGAAAGGGTTATTTTTTGCGCCATTTATTAAAAAAATTATATGATTTGAAAGTATGGATGCATACAATCTTACTCATCAATAAAATCAAATTTTTATCAAAAGGGTAAAAAAAAAATCAGGGTTTTGGACAAACTTTAGAATCTTTATATGTAAAGGGCCGTACACACGCAGGGTTTTTCAAGTCTTTCCACCAGATTTTTGCTAAGCTCCTCTTTTTTTTCCAAGAGAATATAAGAAAAAACTATATAATTGTTATTATTTTTAGTTTGTATCCAAGATACCTGCAGATATCATGGATACCAACTGAAATAAGTACTAATTATATAGTTTTTTCTCATATTCTCGGGAAAAAGTAGGAGGAGCTTAGCAAAAAGTCTGGTGGAAAGACTTAAAAAAACTCTAGGCACTACTTTAACACATATGCAATTTGTTTTTGTAAAAAAAATCAGCCAGGTAATAATGTCAGCTAAAAAAGCAACTACATTCGCATAAAACCTTTTTGCTGTCACAAAGAAACTTCCAATTGCGAGATCGACAGTTTGAAAAACATTCAAGTTTTTCAATGAAAGATGTGATTTGACTGGTTGTTCGAGAAGCGGTAGACCACATTACCAACGGTCTAAACCAATGATCATACATTCTTGAGAGAAGATTAGGAGAAACCCGAAAAGATCAAATAGGTTGCTAACTAAGATATAAATCTTAGAACCGTGAGACGACTCGCCCACGAAAACCAGGAAAAAGTCATCTCTCACCTTTCATAAGTTTGGCAGAGCTTGGTAGACTGTTAGTCATATAAGAATATATTGAAGAGATGACAGAATAATTAAATAAATTTTCACTGATAATCCCTATGTTCAAAAAACCGTGTATCGAAGCAAGAAACCAGATTCCGTAATGGTCTGGGCAACCGTTTCAAAAACCTGGAGATCTCCTCTCAGTTTTCTCCATTAAGGCGTCAAAATTTGTGGACATTTCAACAAGACGGTGCCATGTCATAAGCAAGTAACTCAGAACAGGTTCAGAGCATATTCCCTGGTTTTGATCCAAAAGAAAGGTGGTCTCCGTGCTACAAGATCTGAATCCCATGGACTTTTCGGTGTGGTCCATCCTCAAAGCCAAGGCCGGTGGAAAAATTCATCGCTTTTTGGACAACTTAATAAACTCGAGCGCTGTAATATATTTCACAAGAACATCTACGTGCCGCGGCAGACGGTGACTTCAAGAGACTGAAGGCGGTGAACATAATTATGCAAAAGGGGTACATTTTAAATAAAAATTATTATATTTGCTTTGTATTGATGTTTATGTAATAATACATATCTACATATATGTATATTGTTAGTAATACACTACGTGCCACACTTTTGTGCAGATCACACATTTTGCTGTAAAATGAGTATAACTCATCCAAATCCATTGAAATTTTCAGTAGACACTTGTCCAATACAGATGTAACATGCCAAGAAATTTCAAATGCCTGTGATACTTATTAGTGAATTGACAAGGATTTTTCCTAAAAAGGTATAATTTCAGAGTACCACGCTCTTGTGCAGGAGGATAAAAGTGCTTATAAAACGTTCAAAAACAATTTTATTTAACTCAAAAAGTGTTATTTATATGCAGGAGCTACAAGAGTGCAAATTTAATTACTTCGAAAATACAAAATTAATGAAATTATAACAAAAACTGCATTTTAATTATTAATACCCAGTAAAACCTCCCCTCTTGTCAACGACCCTCAAAAGACGTCTATCCATGGAGCTAGTCAACTTATTCATAGTATCTGGTGTTATCTTCTCACAGATTTTCTCAATTTCCCTCCAGAGGTTCTCCTTGTTTGTGAATTGACGTCCTCCCGCATACAACTTTTGTTTTAATATGGACCAGAGGTTTTCAATTGGATTTAAATCCGGTGAGAGGCTGGGCCAGACCATCAATTTATCATCCGAGAACTTAAGTGTTTCCAGGTAACTGCGGGTGGCTGTAGCTGCATGGGACGGGGCGTTATCATGCATGAAAATGATCTTTTTCTTGAGTGCAGCTGGTTGCCTCTTCAGCCACGGTACAAAATTGTTCTTCAAAAAGATAATATAATTAGCTGACGTGATATTAACGCCCTCTGGTACACGGAAGGGTCCCACCAATCTGTCTCCAAGTATTCCAGCCCACATCATAACACCTCCTCCTCCTTGTTGACGACGAATCCTCTGAGGACGAGAAGAGCCATGGGCAGTCCATGACTTTGCCCAACCGTCAGGGCCGTCAAGAGTCGCTCGCATCTCATCAGTGAAGAGCACAGTCTGTAAGTCTGTCTTGAGATACTTCTCAGCGCAAGAAACTCTTGCTTTCTTGTGTGACTCCTTCAAAGGAGGCCTGATAACGGGTGAAACATGAGAAGCCATACTTCTCAAGATCCTGCAACGAGTGGTTTTGGGGACTTCCTCCATACCTGCACTCTTGAAAATTTCCCCACTTGTGGCAGTGGAGTTCCTCTTGAGTTCCCTCTTGATCCTGGACAAGTTCCGCCTGGTTGCTACTTTCCATTTAACCTTATCCTTACGAGTGACCTTCCTCATGGGATCATCAATAAATTTCTTCACTGTACGTGGGTCACGACCGATTTCAGTGGAAATAGACTTTGCATCATGTCCCTCAGCCAGCATGGATACTATCTTACTCTCTTCAGAGTCAGAAAGACACGGGCGGCGACTCATTTTCGATATTTAAAAATGTAAGGACAACGAACACAAGAGCGTAGCACGGTTAAATAATGTAAAAATTGATCATACTCGGTTAATAAACAACGGATTACCTTCAAATTTTATACATAACCTCCTAGTGAGGGTTTCCATATTAACTGCAAATTTCATTTTATTTCATTGATTTTTACTCATTTTATCCCAAAATTTGTGATCTGCACAAAAGTGTGGCACGTAGTGTAGTTTTTGTTGTTATATAATATCAATTTTTATTTACTTTCATATTTACGCTCCTCCATCTTGTACTTTTTATTAATATTTCCTATATCTTTGAAATGACCAATATTTAATATTAACAAATCTACATTTTCACATAGTTTCTAAAATATTCTTGCTACAACTCTCTCTAAATAAGTAGAAATAGCAATAATAATCTACCTTCCTCAAAATAGTAAAGAAATAAAATATCCCTGAAGTAATGTATCTCATATCACATATCGGAATTGGTTATGCAGATTTTGGACATTTCATTTTACGTAAAAACATGGAATATCCAGTCCCGCGTGTAACCAAACACTTGTAAAATTTCACGAGCCGCTCTTTTCATTAGAGTGTTAGCTCTGAAGCATTGCAGGTAAAATACCTTGCCGTTTTATCCCCTATAAAGTTTCTTTTTAGGTAGTTGGACTGCTGCAGTAGGGCCATACTGCTGCCTGATATCAATCGTCATTTGAGTGGGCCTCCCTAAATTCCCCACTCAAATTATTCAGTCGCACCAAATGTGTTGCATGGTGGTCGGAACCTGAAAATAGTTTTGATGTTTTTCTCATCTGATTAAATAAATGAAGCTTCGTCTCAAAAAAAGACTTCGACAGTTATATAATAGTAGAAAAAATTCAGCGATAGTTAACAACTTCACATTTTTAATCGGACTTTTAGTAAAAATTGTCAGGACTAATACCACTGAAAAGCGATTCGATTTCAGAAATCTCGAATGATTGCCAGTGTTCAAACAGTAGCCACAATTTTATTCCCATGATACTCAAACATTTTTTAATGGAATTCTAGGAGATACATTTTTGTTTTATCGAATAATATGGTCAGTAGTCCATAGTACAGGTGCATTTTTATACACATTGTTTTTTCTGATTTACTGCTGGTTTTTTTAATGAAACTATATGAGACTATAATAATAATTAAATTTCTTTTCAGATTTATAGATTAAATTATCAAAAAAGTAACAATTGATACCAGTATCTTAAAATATTAATATTTGGTTAAAAAAATTGAGATATTGCTTATTGGACCTTATGTATTAATAATGAGTTACAAACCATTGTTTGTAGGTAAACAATTGTGATTATAAAGGTGACCAATCACAAATTAGCCACAATATTAAAAAATAACAAAAAACCTATATATTCATTACTTTTGACGTGATATATTTCAGACTATATATAAACTTTTAAATATGTAAGATAATTTGTGAATTGCTATTTAGAACCAAAACAGAACTTACAATTTGAAAATTAGGGAAATGGTTTCACCAAATTTATCAAAATACCTAATATGAAAAGACCCAGTTTAGAAGATTATAATCAGACTATCATCTGCCGCGCTAATCACCATATATTTCCGTATTTTATCGTCAACATCCTAATTTCCGAAACTATCGTCAGAAACGTCTGATGTGAAACGTTTGGACGAAAAATGTTTCATATTAATGTAATACTATTTAATTTTTACAGAATCCTTTATCGCTGTAGATCATTAGATCGAAATTTGACGCTCGTTTAATACGGTTTTTCTAATTAACCTTCAACTTTAAAGATACTATAACGCACGCTATCACTCTAAGGATTATTGTGAAAATATATAGATTAACAAATATATTACACGGGGAAAACCATTCGAAGTTAAAACTCCATGAAAAAGTAACTCTCAATCTTCATAATGGATTGCTGTTTTTTTTTACATGAAAATCATCAACGTGATTTACACTGCAACAAATTACTGATTCTAAACTGTATAATGCTCAGCTAAAGCTCTGCAATGCTAAATGATATGCGACTAGGCATCAGAAATAATGCGAATGATTAAGCAATTAATATCAGCACTTTTTAATTAATCAAATTGAATGCTATAAGCGAGCTTTGCAAAAAGAGTTATTTAATCCGTCATATTAAGAGCGATGCTTGACAATTAATTTTAATGAAGTAACTTCATTAATTAGGTGAAAAATATTATAATGAGGCTCAGCATTAAATCATACGATGAATAATAGAGTGAGTTAGAATGACACACTAGAGTGAGTTAGAATGACACACTAGAGTGAAAATGACAGACACACTTAAGTGAAAATGACACACTAGAGTGAGTTAAAATGACACATTAGAGTGAGTTAGAATGACTTACTAGAGTGAGTAGAAATGACACACTAGAGTGAGTAGAAATGACACACTAGAGTGAGTTAAAATGACTTACTAGAGTGAGTAGAAATGACACACTAGAGTGAGTAGAGATGACACACTAGAGTGAGTAGAAATGACTCACTAGAGTGAGTAGAAATGACACACTAGAGTGAGTAGAAATGACACACTAGAGTGAGTAGAAATGACACACTAGAGTGAGTAGAAATGACACACTAGAGTGAGTAGAAATGACACACTAGAGTGAGTAGAAATGACACACTAGAGTGAGTAGAGATGACACACTAGAGTGAGTAGAAATGACACACTAGAGTGAGTAGAAATGACACACTAGAGTGAGTAGAAATGACACACTAGAGAGAGTAGAAATGACACACTAGAGTGAGTTAGAATGACACACTAGAGTGAGTTAGAATGACACACTAGAGTGAAAATGACAGACACACTTAAATGAAAATGACAGACACACTTAAATGAAAATGACACATTAGAGTGAAAATGACACACTAGAGTGAGTTAAAATGACTTACTAGAGTGAGTAGAAATGACACACTAGAGTGAAAATGACACACTAGAGTGAAAATGACACACTAGAGTGAGTTAGAATGACACACTAGAGTGAGTAGAAATGACACACTAGAGTAAGTAGAAATGACACACTAGAGTGAGTAGAAATGACACACTAGAGTGAGTAGAAATGACACACTAGAGTGAGTAGAAATGACACACTAGAGTGAGTAGAGATGACACACTTGAGTGAGTAGAAATGACACACTAGAGTGAGTAGAGATGACACACTAGAGTGAGTAGAAATGACACACTAGAGTGAGTAGAGATGACACACTAGAGTGAGTAGAAATTACACACTAGAGTGAGTAGAGATGACACACTAGAGTGAGTAGAAATGACACACTAGAGTGAGTAGAGATGACACACTAGAGTGAGTAGAAATGACACACTAGAGTGAGTAGAGATGACACACTAGAGTGAGTAGAAATGACACACTAGAGTGAGTAGAAATGACACACTAGAGTGAGTAGAAATGACACACTAGAGTGAGTAGAAATGACACACTAGAGTGAGTAGATATTATGCACTTCAGTAAGTATGCAAACATTTGATATTTTCCTACAGTATCTCAAAGTAGTGTATGTGGTAAGACTATTTATCTCTGTCCTGTTTTTACAGATATGATTAGTTTGTGTTCGCATTTATTATAATAATATTTATTCTATTACCATATATTTTAAAGTGTTCGATCTCAGTCCTTGTTTTCTTTATTCAAGTAGGTGCTAGTACGGTTTTCGTTATAACTATTATTACGTAATACGATTTGAGATAAGTGATTCGGTGTTAGGCCTTTATACCTAAGGAACCTCTCCCCAGTTTTCTAATCAATTTCATATAAAAGTAATTCGTTACTATTTAAACTTTAATCATTATAATATTAAATTCACATCAGTTTCGAGAAAAGTAACTGTTATTTTTTTTTATAGACATTGGCATTAATCGTATTAATAGTTATTTTTTACATTTGTTTATCATAAAAAGACATTCACTGGATTGGGATTAAGATTTGATTCTTGCATACCGACATCTAACAAAGTTGATTTGATTACTTGTCTTGTATCTTGCAACCATTCTTTCGATTCTAATCTCCCAATTGATGAAGAAAAAAAATTACAAAAATATATTTATATTCATTAACAGTCATCATCATTTAATAAACATATATGATCCTTTAATTCAGTTTTATTCGATTAATGACTTATTTTTTTTCCGTTTCTTTGATTATGTATTAATTAGTTAGGTAACTTCATTAATTTGGTCTCTCAGTCCTATTTATTTTATTCTAATTAAGTTAAAATTAGAATATTGATATTGAATATTATATAATTCGAAAGCTCTAGATATAAAATAATTGATGGTTACTCACTTTAAGTGAACTCTTAAAGCTACGTTTTGCATGCAACGCTTGTTGCGATCATCGCTCAACAGTCATCGCCCAGCGTTTATCTGCACTACTTCAATGATATTCTTATGAGGCTGCTTTGCAAGAAGCGACTGTCGCTGAGCACTATTTCAATGTATTCTTATTTATGGGCGACCATTGCTGAACGATTATCGCAAAAATTGCTGCATGCAAAACGAATCTTAAAAACTGCTTCACACATCACCGGGATCTGTCCGGCACATCGCCGGTCCGTCTCCATCACTCTACTCTCAGTGAGGTGTCAGTGAAAAAATATATCGTTACTTTAATTTCAACGGACATATTCACACAGTACCGGCTCTCCTCAGTGATCAATAATCACTGACCGGTGACGTGCCGGACGGATCCCGGTTATGTATGAAGCAGCCTTCAATAAGATACTCTATCTATACCTAGAGTACAAATCCTCTATAGTGAGGTCCTGTATAGTGATTTATATTGATTAGTAGAGTCCTAAGAAATGAGGTACCCTATATAATAATCAGTCTTCCCTAAAAGGGTCATTAGTTTTCTATGCATCTCTAAACAGTAAAGTAGTCCTAAAAACTCTTTAAGCAAATTTTGTGCAGTCTGCCATAAAATTCATCAATTTTCTCTTCTCTTGACTCCTCTATAATGAAGCTATAGCTCTATGTAGTGACTTAGTTGAAGTTCATTATACAGGGTGTCCCAAAAAAACCGATACCCAAGTTTGAAAAGCTGTAATTCAAAAACTAGTAGACTTACAAAAAATTGGAAAATCACATTTTGTTTCTCAACATTTTTCTATCTTTGTACAAAATATTACATGAATTGAATCAACGGTTTTCTTTTAGCTATATTTTTAGTGACCGATACCAAAAACCTGCTTGCGCACTTTCAGTAAAACACTTATTTCACAGTTCGAATTGTTCAAGAAGCACTTACAGAAAATTTGCAAATCACTGCAATAAAAAGTGGATTACATCTTACTAAAATATACATTCAACCTATTTGTAATTTTTAATTTGAAGCGACATCCTTACAAGATGTACGAGCGAAACAAACTCCTAAATACCAATCTTCCTCGGCGTTGAATTTTGCGCAATGGTTTTAGCAAAGAAATGATCGGTTTGTGGACGATGATGTGGTTGGTGATGGAACCACTTTTCATTCGAATGGCAAAATGAATTATCATAACGTTAGCACATCTTCACCGAAGAACCTACCTCCTACTTTCAACTTTGACGTAAGAATATCGTGAGAGAAAGTCTGTGTGTGGATTGGACTAAGTACCAATGGCCGACTTGGCCGTATCGTCTGTCCTTATTTTTACAAAAATAATTTAAATGGGGATAGATACCTTGATCTAATAAATGATAGAATTGTTTCAAGACTTCAAGAAATACATGGAAACAGAATCAATCGAACCTGGTTGGTTCATGACGGGTTCAGAACTGTTGCTGTAAAGAAATACTAAATGAGCTATTCGGCAATACGCATTATCGCCCTGAATCATCGTAACGAATGGCCCATCAGATCGACTGAAACGATTAATAGGAGGAACAGTTTGACTGTTTTTTTTCCGTTGCATATTAATAAACGCCTTTTATTGTTATATTAACGGTTTTTTAATAAACAATTTTAATAAACTGTTGAAAGTTATTAAAAAAATGGTTTTAATATACTAAAATTCGAAGTTTAAAGTGCGCAAACAGGTTTTTGATATCGTTCACTAAAAATACTGCATAATGAAAACGGTTAGATATATTCATCTAAAATTTCGTACAGATCTGTAAAAAATGTTGATAAACAAAATGTGATTTTCAAATTTCTTTTAAATTTAATAGTTTTTGAATTACAGCCATTGAAACTTGGGTATCGGTTTTTTTGGGACACTCTGTGTAGGAGTTCAAGAGTACTTATAGCTACTATTTAATTGAGGTAATTTATTCACTTTCATAAATATTAAATCATCCAAAAGAGGATTACTTACATTAATGCTACTGACAAAATTGGTGATTTCGCTTCAGATTTCACATCTGTATGAATAATTGAAATATTAATAATCTATTATATGTATTGATAACCGTTTTAATTTTAGAAAGTTACTTGTATAATATTCTATTGTAAGCCACTAATTCACAGAAAATATGCTTTATTATCAAGTAGAAATAGTTTTGCGTGTTTATTGCTACCTATAAGCCTTAATGTTCTTTTTACACATATTCACAAATAATAAAATCATGTCCAATATGGAGTACAATGCTATTAAGCGGTAGTCAAACTCAATAAATATAATATCATTTCACGGTGTTCAACTAATTCATAAAAGAACAGTGAATGAAAACGTATTTGGAACCTAAAGATTTTAATCAAGTAAGTTTGTAGCTTAATTATATGAAACAGGATTATGGTACTATAATTCCTCTGGTTTCTATTTCAGAATCAGAAAAAGTATTAATATTAAACATATTTATATTGTATCAATAAACTCGTCCAGATTATGTAAAATAATCTGTGAATTCTTTTAAAGAAGAGTTTCAAGTACCCACTTCAATGGTATATTGGGATTTATTGATAAAAGTTGACCAATGGTTCGATGTTAGAAGATATTGGAATTATCCTACAAAGATTTTGTAATTAGTATGGATTTAACAAAAAAATAATTCAAATGGAAAGATTAAAGGAATATTTTCATTAACGAATTTTCATGAATTTTTTTTAATAAATTATCAATTTTAGGAATGTGTCCTATAATATTCATTTTAATAATATAAATAAATACATTGTAAAACAGGAAAAATTAGGTAACCTCTACTATCCGAGTACGAAACCTTGTGTACGATGATTCCGATGTATTATTTAAAAGACGCATCCTATTTTTAGTCCTACTGTCATTTCAGAGAAGCTCTTCAAGTCTTATTTACGTACGCCAATCCAAAGTGACGTCACGCGTAGCGAATTGACTCTTTAAGTTCAAAATAGCGAGACACGATCCGATGTGACGTACGCGACGGAGAAAAAAAATACAAGAGAGAGAGAATACGTCTCTTTTATTCCAGGTAAAAATTATGATTGGCAGTGCGAATGGAATCGATTGCCACGCCATCTCTTTCCCTTGGCCCGACAAATCAAAGAAATGAACGGCGAAACGAACCGGAAAATGAAAGAAGATGAATCGAAATAATGGGATTTGCAGATTGAGAGTGGCGGACAGTGAGGGAGGCAATATGGAGATGTGTTTTTTGGCGTCTTTTCGCTCGCCGAGATATTCTGATGGACTTTATTATAGCGCCATCTTGAGACTTCAATCGATATTATTTCAGTGGTTTGGTGATTTATGAAGACAACAGTTGAGGAGGGTATCTGTACATCATCAATCTAAGACGACATGGAACAGCATTATTCTGTGTGTCAGTTATACATCAGAGTACAATATATAAATGTATGCATTGTTAATATTAGTGTTGAATAATATATCTATGCATTTGATGGCTTTAATTGTATTGTATACGTATAAATTAGGTTTATATTTATGTATAATTATACGATTTCTATCGTTCCAATTAGGTTCATTTGAAATATTTTGTAAATTTTATATTTTGATCAGAGATAATATATACATTAAAATAATAAATTATTATTTAATTGCTTAAAACATATTTCAATAATTAAACAGTTAGTTTGAAGGATAGTTTTCTAATTAATACTATATTATATAATTCTATGTTCCTACTTTATATGTACAAAAACGCATTTCGTTACTGGAATTGACAATATAACTAAATTAACATTTCACAAAAAAAGAGATGCAAATTATAAGTTTTTCCTTTTAATTATTATAAAATACCCATTAACCAAATTAATCCCATAGCGAGTAACCTAATGCAAAAAATAAACTCGCGACTATTTTGCTAAGTCCGCATCGTAATATTCACCAAAATAAACTCACGCCGAGGGTATATTCATTAGATAAAATGATCGAATTAATTCCTAGCCAAACCTTAGTGTTCAAAGTTTTTAACAAACTGGTGCACTAGATTTACATGGAGCTCTCCTAGGGTCATTCCCATCCTCGAACTTTTATAACAATGACCAAAGTTGGAGCTATGTCGCTGCCTAAAAATGACGCAGATTGGCAAAACTCTACGGGAAATGTCCTGCCGAAATAATAAGATATCCTCGGGATATGACCCTGATTTTTGATCATATTAGTGCATTGAAAAGAGGCCACCGTTTGATCGTAGAAATCGGGGATAAAATTTGATTGAACAAATCTACGTGATTAAGAGGAGGGTTGAAATAAAATGGATGAAATAAAGCTAGTACTGGCTTAATAAGAGAGACCCTAACTATTTTTGAAGCTTTTAAGAATAGGGTCAGTTCAGAATGAATCAGACGGTTCTATGGTAAAACTATTTGATAATTACAATTTAACTGAATTTTAATTGGTATCCATGATACCTGCAAGTATCATGGATACCAATTAAAATAAAAGTTAAAATGTAATTAAAATATTTATTTTTCTTACAGGATCGTACATGTGGAAACGTCCAATAACTCGTAGCTTACCCTAAGTAGGAGGAAGTCAGTAAGATTAAAAAATTTCAAGAAAAATAGTGAAATTCTGCACTGCTAGAACATTCAAAATACTTCTACTTCAAAATAATAAATCTAACATTATTATCATACAAAAAATGGCTTCCCCATTTTAACTGATTCTCCTAATCCTATAATTAAAATAATTTGCCTTTCTCAAATAATCAAAAGCGATACTAAATTAAAAATGTTAATTTTGTAATGTACAGAATACATGGAATAAATTAAATTTCAGTATTAAAGTCAAAATACATATCATTCCCTCTGAAAAAACTCCATCCCGGTGAATCTTAAAAAATTATTTTTATATTATATTAATAATATCAAATTATCCATCAATGAATGGAGATCATTTCAGAAACTTTTTATATATTACAGCAAATGAAATTGTAATTAATTAGGTTTAATAAATAACATTTACTTACAAGTTGATTCCCTGCCTACGAAGATACTCTTCAAAACTTCATTCCATACGAACTATATTTCTAATTTATCTTCATAATAATGAATCCCTTTAATATTTTGACTAACAATAATTACTAACAATAGTCTGCTTGAAGTCCGCTTCAAACCGCGGGAAAACGCTCTTCTTGAAATGTGTTCAAACCAGCGTTTTTTTTATCGCCGAGTTAAAAATATAATTTAAAAATATATTCTTTGACGCTGAAACACCAAACGAAGTGTTAAAAAAACGAAAGTGTGAAGTGGGCCCAAGGCCTAATTCACATGGGACGTTTTTTTCAACAAAAATGCAGTATGAAAAAGCGCTCTATCTAAGTTTACATACAAAACATATACGTTTATTCGCAGCGTTTTTTCAAGCATTATTATTTTTTTTTTTTTGCTGCGGCATGAGAAAAACGCAAGTGTGAAAGTGACCTAACAGCCTGTATATACCCTTACCTCAGCAGGAAAAGCGTGGTTGTCAATGGTGTGTTCAGAGCCTTGTGAATCTCCCTCACCGAAATGAAGTCTGGCCCTTGATATTGAATACTGGTAGGAGAGGGGACCACCTGGGGAAAGAGAGGGGTGATCAGTTGAAGTGATCAGTGAGAGACTGATCAGTAGGAACTGCTCAGTGAGGAACTGATCAGTGAGGAATTGATCAGTGAGAGACTGATCAGTTAGGAACTGATCAGTAGGAACTGATCATTAAGAAACTGATCAGGAAAGAACTGATCAGTGAGGAACTGATCAAATAGGAACTGATCAGTGAGGAACTGATCAAATAGGAACTGATCAGTAGGAACTGATCATTAAGAAACTGATCAGGAAAGAACTGATTAGTAAGGAACTGATTAGTAAGGAACTGATTAGTAAGGAACTGATTAGTAAGGAACTGATCATTAAGAAACTGATCAAGAAAGAACTGATCAGTGAGAAACTGATCACTAAAGAACAGAAACAGATCAGTAGATACTGATCGACTAGAATCTGAAACAAGAATATGTTATATAACTTTTTATCAAAAAGCTTTTTAGTTCTCTTACACTTACAGTATTCGGAAGATGAGTCAAAAATTAGCGATTGACAGTCGTCGTTTCTTTATATGTGAGTGGAAACACTGACACTAAATACAATATTTAAACCAACTTGATAATTCATTGAGCAACATTTTATATCACCCCATAGAATATAAAACTAGTTTAAAATGTAGTGGGATTTTGTAAATTATTTAAAATGAGGAAAACTGATATCGTATTCTCATTTCATTTTATTGTATTTCTAGAGTAAGATGTTGATTGACATAATATTATGGACACTTAATAACTGTTTATGGAGGGTAGAGGTTTTTTTTCATTACCTATAGAAGGAAAATAGGGTAAAGAGCCTATCGAACATTTGTAAGTAAAGAGTTCAAACTTCAATGATAATAGCTGAACCCGTGGAAAATCCATGGAAATGGGAAATCAACAAATAGGTCTTGGTCTTATGTCTTAGTCTGTTTAACAAATTTTGTGACGGACAGACCGACTGACACGGCTTCTTTTATAATAACAAATTTTATATTGTTTTTAGTTTTTACCCTACATGTTTTTTTTTTTTAGTTTTTACCCTATTTTTTTTTTTTTTAGTTTTTACCATATTTTTTTTTTTCAGTTTTTACCCTATTTTTTTTTTTAGTTTTTACCATATTTTTTTTTTCAGTTTTTACCCTATATGTTTTTTTTTTAATTTTTACCCAATATGACTGAAAAGAATTCTCCATCTTAAAGACCCTCTACCCGCATTTCCCCTCTAATCACAGTCCCCTCTCACCTGAGACATTGACGACTGTGTTGCTGGAGGAGAGGACGGAGAGGTAGCTGGAGGAGATGTCTCGGGAGGAGCTGGAGAATTTGGAGGAGTAAGACTGTTTCTCGGAGGAGATGTGACTCAGGGACTGCCACTCCAGGGAGTGACCTGTGTTAGCCAACTCACCTGCAACCTTAAGAGGGACAGAAAATTAGAGGAAAAAATTTATAACAAATTTTAAGGAAAAATATTTCAAAGAAGAAGTTTGAAGGAATAAATCTATAAGAAAAATGATTTGTAGGTCCCATCTTAGAAAGAGTGAAAGTGGAATGTGAATATTTCTTATATAATTAATTATGAACAGAATACTTGATCGATTTCTTTTCTGTTATATGTTATATAACCTTAGCTCTACAAATTTAAAGCAATTCTATATTTTTTTAATTTAGAGTGGAGAGGACCTTTAGTGAAAAAAATTATAAGATGGTAAATGTGAATATCAAAAAATGATTCGAATCTTTAAAATATTGAACCATCACAAAATTTAAATCATAAAAAATTTAATAAGAAGAAAATAGGGCAACATAATCATTTTATGACTTAAGTAATTACGGGGAACATTTTAATGGTGCTGTATTTCACATTGAATGATTATAGTCTTACATCAAAATGTGATTTAGTAATAATTGATAAAATAACCATCAAATATTTGAGCCTCTAAAAATAGAAAAAATTTAAGAAAATTCGAACTGAGAAGTTTTTGAATACTAAGTAGAATAAATAATTGTACTAACTTTTTTAAGATTATATTTTCCATCAAAAATATATAATTGAGAACGTATAACAAGTGTTTTTTGGTAACATTAAAATCAAATCCTAAGAATACCTCATTAGTAGGGTTGCGACAATATGCGTTTAAAATCATAGATCCTGAAAATATTATAGACGGAGAGAATTAAAGACTATTTAATCGTTCTAAACCAGCGGTATATAGTATTCGATACCATGTCATTTCGTTTTGTCAATGACATTCTTAAGATCTATGATTTTAAATGCATACTGTCACAACCCTACTCATTAGTCATTTTCAGTTGCAAGCTAGACCAGTAGATGGCGTTCTGTGCCAGACTTCAACGTTGTAATTGTAATGAGCATGTGGGACCTAATTTACAGTACACTGTAGAGACAATTAACCTAATTTAGATAGCCATTCCGGGAAGGAAGTAAAAGATCATAAGAGATAGTCTTTGCCTTGCTCTAATTCCTAGAATTATTGCCGCTAATACAAGAAGGCATGCAAACAGTTATTGCATCTGCTTACAGTTTCTTACATTCGTTTGTTGCAATGAGCATAGAGAAAAAATTGCGAGTCAACGTGACTCATCGCTTGAGTCAAAACTGCAAAAGTCCAATATTGGAGTCTTTCCTCTTGATTGACTCTACGTGAGTCAATTTGACAATGAATTAGGAGTCAATATGACTATTTTTTGAGTAAAATACTAGGATGAGTAAAATTGACTCACATTTTTGAACAGGTTTTGGACCAAACTGAAGACTCAAATTTGTAGTCAATTTGACTCGTAAGTTTTGCACTAAATCTTTCATATTCGATCTTGGTTCTTAGTGATCCACTTGGAAAATTTCTAATCGGCGGATCACATACGCCAGGAGATTATTTCTCGTTTTTTGTCAATTTTTATCATCAGGTATTTTTATCGAGAATATCTGACGAGATCCAATATATTATAATCTTTTAATTCAAATTAGTGATAATGATAATCTTCTTATAATCACAGATTAAAATCCGTCGATCGGCATTAATTATTTTTAAATTATTGACGTTATTATAGAATATAAATTTGATACATATTATAATAATAATAATAATATTATTATTACATGAATGACTATATAAAAAAATAGAGATTGTTATTAGTCGGTATTATTTTTTGTGAGTAACTCCTTTAATTCTAATTTTTATATTATACAAAATCAAAAATTATTCAAAACATAAATTCGATAAAATCTGCAATAAATAACAATATAAATAACTTAAACACACCAAGGTTTTTTAATTACATACAAAATTATCTAAAACAAAGCAGTTTTAGGTAAATTACCGCTCGGAAAATTTCACCAGGTAAATTTCCTTCGGAGAATTTCTTCGGGAAACCTTCCTTGGTAGGAGGAGGGAAATTTCCGTGGTATAAATTCCGAATGGGTAACACAAATAAAATTTCAAAATTGAACATCCTTTAAAATCACCTTTTCGTGGTCCACAGTGAGTGGTGTCAAATTGGGGTCGTAGAGGAGGGTCCTGGGGTCCAAATTAATGGGGCTCTGTCTCCTCCCCTCTGAACACATGACCCATGCTGGGTTGATGACTCCCCAAAACTCGGGACCTGAAAAGAAAAGGAAAAGAAAAACAAATTAGTGTATTTATGGAGTTACATACATATATTGTAATATTATATTTCTCCTGAATTAAATGAAATATCTGCGGATAAAACATTAAATATTTTATTCAAAATTTTAATATTCAGTTTAGATGAAATACAGGCTGATCATAAATTAAATTTTTAATTCATTTAGTTATAATAAAATTGGTACTACAATTTCTTGTATTACAGTAGTAATAGTCTACAGTTATTAAATTAATAAAATAGATTCTGCCTATAGCATGGAGAATAAAGACGTTGCCTTTCTATAAAAACAACATAAAAATATATTTAAAATTTACTTAATCCTTCATAAGGTTTATTTGGTAGATGGGAAGGTCAGTCAGAAAAAGGAGACGAAATGTTTCTTTTCATTTGTCTGGAGTCTCTACAGCCGTGTCAGGGAATATCTGCCTCGTACCACTAATGCTATAGAAACGGGGTAATAGAAAGAGGGGGGGATGTACAATTTGCACAGCTAGACTCAATATTGCTGCTCTAATATTTCTAAATTCATAATATCATTAAATTAGAGGAACGTAACGTTGAAAATAAAACATATTAAAACTTATAATCAAAATTAAATTAAAGAAAGGAAGTATGTGAAAGCAAATCAACAATCGGTAAACCTTAAAAAGCTTTATGTAAAAGCTAAATATTATATATGTATGTAAATTTTTTCCTATAGAAAAACAAAATCTTTTAACTGAGGGATGTAGTCGAGTCTGTTTTTTTTATCAGTCTACTGTAATAGCTTAATTTTTTTTTTTTTTTTGTTCAAAGGCTCCCCCCCTGCCAGAAGAACCAAACCTTCTTTAAATAATTAGCTATAGCTTAATTGAAGACCAAACTATCACTTCTTTATTGTGCCTACTGTCACTATTTTTTTATGGACTCAATTGTCCTGGGCACAATTGCAGAGGAGCTCTACTGTAATTCCATATCTCAATCTGAATAACTAGGTGGGATGTTAAGGGATAGACTACTTCTAAAAAAGAAACGTATCTTTTATTCACCCGTTGATTATTTTGTTATTTACAAATATTTATCAGAATTCAGTTGTAATATTTTTCATTGACTATTCCATTACATTAACTTCGAATTAGAACTAGATGTGAAAATGAAAAAAAGTCACTGTGTTGATGTACTATCAGGAGAAAAGAGTCACTGTGTTGATGTACTATCAGAGAAAAGAGTCACTGTGATGATGTACTGTCAGAGAAAAGAGTCACTGTGGTGATGTACTATCAGAGAAAAGAGTCACTGTGTTAATGTACTATCAGAGAGAAAAGAGTCACCTTGATGATGTACTATCAGAGAAAAGAGTCACTGTGATGATGTACTATCAGAGAAAAGAGTCACTGTGTTGATGTACTATCAGAGAAAAGAGTCACCTGTGATGATGTACTATCAGAGGAAAGAGTCACTGTTGTTGAATGTACTATCAGAGAAAAGAGTCACTCGTGATGATGTACTATCAGAGAAAAGAGTCACTGTGATGATGTACTATCAGAGAAAAGAGTCACTGGTTATCAAGATGATGTACTATCAGAGAAAAGAGTCACTGTGATGATGTACTATCAGAGAAAAGAGTCACTGTGATGTGTACTATCAGAGAAAAGAGTCACTGTGATGATGTACTATCAGAGAAAAGAGTCACTGTGATGATGTACTAGTCACGAGGAGAGAAAAGAGTCACTGTGATGATGTACTATCAGAGAAAAAGAGTCACTGTGATGATGTACTATCAGAGAAAAGAGTCACTGTGTTGATGTACTATCAGAGAAAAGAGTCACTGTGTTGATGTACTATCAGAGAAAAGAGTCACTGTGATGATTGTACTATNCTGTCAGAGAAAAGAGTCACTGTGATGATGTACTATCAGAAAAAAGAGTCACTGTGTTGATGTACTATCAGAGAAAAGAGTCACTGTGATGATGTACTATCAGAGAAAAGAGTCACTGTGATGATGTACTATCAGAGAAAAGAGTCACTGTGATGGTGTACTATCAGAGAAAAGAGTCACTGTGATGATGTACTATCAGAGAAAAGAGTCACTGTGATGATGTACTATCAGAGAAAAGAGTCACTGTGATGATGTACTATCAGAGAAAAGAGTCACTGTGATGATGTACTATCAGAGAAAAGAGTCACTGTGATGATGTACTATCAGAGAAAAGAGTCACTGTGTTGATGTACTATCAGAGAAAAGAGTCACTGTGATGATGTACTATCAGAGAAAAGAGTCACTGTGTTGATGTACTATCAGAGAAAAGAGTCACTGTGTTGATGTACTATCAGAGAAAAGAGTCACTGTGATGATGTACTATCAGAGAAAAGAGTCACTGTGATGATGTACTATCAGAGAAAAGAGTCACAGTGATGATGTACTATCAGAGAAAAGAGTCACTGTGATGATGTACTATCAGAGAAAAGAGTCACTGTGATGATGTACTATCAGAGAAAAGAGTCACTGTGTTGATGTACTATCAGAGAAAAGAGTCACTGTGATGATGTACTATCAGAGAAAAGAGTCACTGTGATGATGTACTATCAGAGAAAAGAGTCACTGTGATGATGTACTATCAGAGAAAAGAGTCACTGTGATGATGTACTATCAGAGAAAAGAGTCACTGTGATGATGTACTATCAGAGAAAAGAGTCACTGTGATGATGTACTATCAGAGAAAAGAGTCACTGTGATGATGTACTATCAGAGAAAAGAGTCACTGTGATGGTGTACTATCAGAGAAAAGAGTCACTGTGATGATGTACTATCAGAGAAAAGAGTCACTGTGATGATGTACTATCAGAGAAAAGAGTCACTGTGATGATGTACTATCAGAGAAAGAGTCACTGTGATGATGTACTATCAGAGAAAAGAGTCACTGTGATGATGTACTATCAGAGAAAAGAGTCACTGTGTTGATGTACTATCAGAGAAAAGAGTCACTGTGATGATGTACTATCAGAGAAAAGAGTCACTGTGTTGATGTACTATCAGAGAAAAGAGTCACTGTGTTGATGTACTATCAGAGAAAAGAGTCACTGTGATGATGTACTATCAGAGAAAAGAGTCACTGTGATGATGTACTATCAGAGAAAAGAGTCACAGTGATGATGTACTATCAGAGAAAAGAGTCACTGTGATGATGTACTATCAGAGAAAAGAGTCACTGTGATGATGTACTATCAGAGAAAAGAGTCACTGTGTTGATGTACTATCAGAGAAAAGAGTCACTGTGATGATGTACTATCAGAGAAAAGAGTCACTGTGATGATGTACTATCAGAGAAAAGAGTCACTGTGATGATGTACAATCAGAGAAAAGAGTCACTGTGTTGATGTACTATCAGAGAAAAGAGTCACTGTGTTGATGTACTATCAGAGAAAAGAGTCACTGTGATGATGTACTATCAGAGAAAAGAGTCACTGTGTTGATGTACTATCAGAGAAAAGAATCACTGTGATGATGTACTATCAGAGAAAAGAGTCACTGTGATGATGTACTATCAGAGAAAAGAGTCACTGTAATGATGTACTATCAGAGAAAAGAGTCACTGTGATGATGTACTATCAGAGAAAAGAGTCACTGTGATGATGTACTATCAGAGAAAAGAGTCACTGTGCAGAGAAAAGAGTCACTGTGTTAATGTACTATCAGAGAAAAGAGTCACCGTGATGATGTACTATCAGAGAAAAGAGTCACTGTGTTGATGTACTATCAGAGAAAAGAGTCACTGTGATGATGTACTACCAGAGAAAAGAGTCACTGTGATGATGTACTATCAGAGAAAAGAGTGACTGTGTTGATGTACTATCAGAGAAAAGAGTCACTGTGATGATGTACTATCAGAGAAAAGAGTCACTGTGATGATGTACTATCAGAGAAAAGAGTCACTGTGATGATGTACTACCAGAGAAAAGAGTGACTGTGATGATGTACTACCAGAGAAAAGAGTCACTGTGATGATGTACTACCAGAGAAAGGAGTCATCGTGACTCTTTTCTCTGATAGTACATCATCACAGTGACTCTTCTCTCTGATAGTACCCTAGGTCCCATAAAAGTCCTAGTAACATTTATTCCTGTGTGTTAATTGCTCCAGAGGCCATAGTGCAAGAATGTCCAAACTTTTGTCCATCTCTTTGGATGTTCATAGACACGATATCGTTAGAGTATAATTGCTCCGTGGTGATTGTTTTTAAAAGTTCTTCCTGGGAGTACTGAGAGTGCTGGTGAAATGGGTAGGAATGACTGGTAAATTGGGTACGGATGACTGGTAAATTGGGTAGAATCAGGCTATAATTTCATTAATAATCATAATTTGAAGGTATCATGAACATTTGTTGTGTTCAATTACTTCAATATATAGTTAGAAAAATTAAACCAACTGTTTTTGCGTTTTTCCATTTTTTCATAAAGTTTCGAATACGAATTATTGTTATCAAATGTAATATGAATTATAACTCAAATCTATTTCAATTAATCTATCAAAGGATTCTTTATGATGGAAGGTAAATTGAATTTCAGCTTCATTTCAATTCCCCATCAAATATTAACGGGAAAAGATCGGGTCCGATTTTAAGGAATAAATCATTCAATAGGAAAATCTATTCTCACATCAACTTAGTTTGCAAAATCTCGACAATTGTTACATTTCATACAAATAATATGCAACAGTGAACGTGTATATTAATATATTAATAGCTACAGGGTATTAATGTATACGTACGTGGAGATTCTTCTCTACGTCAAATTTATGACGTCATTGAAAAGTGTACCTGTGAGGATTTTTTCATAGTTTACTAATTACACATTTAAAAAAAATCATTAATTGTAATGCTTGTAGGTGTTTTGAAGTCGGTCTGGGTACACGAAAATAAATTCGTAAGATTTGAAAAGGATAGGAAATTAGAAAACTGTGATTTGTGAAAATAGTTTTGAACTTCTATATAATAAAGTCCTGTATAGTGAAAAATTCCTAATAGTTGAGTCCTGAGTAATGAATTATCCTCTATAATGATCACGTTTTGTTTAGTCTGACATAAAATGACTATTAGTTTTCTATGCATCTCTGGAATCCTATATAGTGAACTTAGCTCTATATAGTGACCAAGTTTTAGTTCAGTATAGAGGAGTTCAGTAGTATGATAGTAGAAAACCATCTTAATATGCTCTTAGCAAGTCATCTTAACATGCTCTTAGCAAGTCATCTGAACATGCTCTTAGCAAGTCATCTTAACATGCTCTTAGCAAGTCATCTAAACATGCTCTTAGCAAGTCATGTTAACATGCTCTTAGCAAGTCATCTTAACATGCTCTTAGCAAGTCATCTTAACATGCTCTTAGCAAGTCATCTTAACATGCTCTTAGCAAGTCATCTTAACATGCTCTTAGCAAGTCATCTTAACATGCTCTTAGCAAGTCATCTTAACATGCTCTTAGCAAGTCATCTGAACATGCTCTTAGCAAGTCATCTTAACATGCTCTTAGCAAGTCATCTAAACATGCTCTTAGCAAGTCATGTTAACATGCTCTTAGCAAGTCATCTTAACATGCTCTTAGCAAGTCATCTTAACATGCTCTTAGCAAGTCATCTTAACATGCTCTTAGCAAGTCATTTTAACATGCTCTTAGCAAGTCTTCTCAACATGCTCTTAGCAAGTCTTCTTAACATGCTCTTAGCAAGTCATCTTAACATGCTCTTAGCAAGTCATCTTAACATGCTCTTAGCAAGTCATTTTAACATGCTCTTAGCAAGTCATTTTAACATACTCTTAGCAAGTCTTCTCAACATGCTCTTAGCAAGTCATGTTAACATGCTCTTAGCAAGTCATCTTAACATGCTCTTAGCAAGTCATCTTAACATGCTCTTAGCAAGTCATCTTAACATGCTCTTAGCAAGTCATCTTAACATGCTCTTAGCAAGTCATCTTAATATGCTCTTAGCAAGTCATGTTAACATGCTCTTAGCAAGTCATCTGAACATGCTCTTAGCAAGTCATCTGAACATGCTCTTAGCAAGTCATCTGAACATGCTCTTAGCAAGTCATTTTAACATGCTCTTAGCAAGTCATCTGAACATGCTCTTAGCAAGTCATCTTAACATGCTCTTAGCAAGTCATCTTAACATGCTCTTAGCAAGTCATCTTAACATGCTCTTAGCAAGTCATCTTAACATGCTCTTAGCAAGTCATCTTAACATGCTCTTAGCAAGTCATCTTAACATGCTCTTAGCAAGTCATCTTAACATGCTCTTAGCAAGTCATTTTAACATGCTCTTAGCAAGTCATCTTAACATGCTCTTAGCAAGTCATCTTAACATGCTCTTAGCAAGTCATCTTAACATGCTCTTAGCAAGTCATTTTAACATGCTCTTAGCAAGTCTTCTCAACATGCTCTTAGCAAGTCTTCTTAACATGCTCTTAGCAAGTCATCTTAACATGCTCTTAGCAAGTCATCTTAACATGCTCTTAGCAAGTCATTTTAACATGCTCTTAGCAAGTCATTTTAACATACTCTTAGCAAGTCTTCTCAACATGCTCTTAGCAAGTCATCTTAACATGCTCTTAGCAAGTCATGTTAACATGCTCTTAGCAAGTCATCTTAACATGCTCTTAGCAAGTCATCTTAACATGCTCTTAGCAAGTCATCTTAACATGCTCTTAGCAAGTCATCTTAACATGCTCTTAGCAAGTCATCTTAACATGCTCTTAGCAAGTCATCTTAACATGCTCTTAGCAAGTCATTTTAACATGCTCTTAGCAAGTCTTCTCAACATGCTCTTAGCAAGTCTTCTTAACATGCTCTTAGCAAGTCATCTTAACATGCTCTTAGCAAGTCATCTTAACATGCTCTTAGCAAGTCATCTTAACATGCTCTTAGCAAGTCATGTTAACATGCTCTTAGCAAGTCATCTTAACATGCTCTTAGCAATTCATCTTAACATGCTCTTAGCAAGTCATGTTAACATGCTCTTAGCAAGTCATCTTAACATGCTCTTAGCAAGTCTTCTTAACATGCTCTTAGCAAGTCATCTTAACATGCTCTTATCAAGTCATCTTAACATGCTCTTAGCTAGTCATCTTAACATGCTCTTAGCAAGTCATTTTAACATGCTCTTAGCAAGTCATCTTAACATGCTCTTAGCAAGTCATCTAAACATGCTCTTAGCAAGTCATCTTAACATGCTCTTAGCAAGTCATGTTAACATGCTCTTAGCAAGTCATCTTAACATGCTCTTAGCAATTCATCTTAACATGCTCTTAGCAAGTCATGTTAACATGCTCTTAGCAAGTCATTTTAACATGCTCTTAGCAAGTCTTCTTAACATGCTCTTAGCAAGTCATCTTAACATGCTCTTATCAAGTCATCTTAACATGCTCTTAGCTAGTCATCTTAACATGCTCTTAGCAAGTCATTTTAACATGCTCTTAGCAAGTCATCTTAATATGTTCTTAGCAAGTCATCATAAGATAAAAACACTATACGTTATAATTATAAAGAGATATAGTGCACCTAAGGTTAGGTTAGCGGTCCGATTTGGGGTTTGGGGGAAGGGTGGTTCCCCTCCCCCCGGCCATGTTTGATAGTGACAAAATGTATACTTCATTCTTTTTTACTGCAAAATAAGTATATCATAATTATGTAAAAAATTATCATATTTTCGACGAAAGTGTCGTGCGGCGAATGTGTTTCGGCGAAATGACCTAGTACCATAATAGGGTGAATTTCAACCCATAGTGAAAGATATGGTTGTGTCATAGAAGATTAAGTTGGGTTATCTCTCAATCTTCCATGGCCCCACCATAACTTTCTCTACTGAAATCTATTATTGAATTATATCTGAAAATTTATGTAGAAGTTCATAATGTTTTAATACGCTTGTTTCCTACAGACGGACATTTAAAAAAGCAAAGCGGAATCTTAGATAAAATCGATAGATTTCTTTAATTTGCTTAAATGAAAATAGGTATTCTACGAACACCCATCAAATGATGAAATATTATATCATTAGCAAAGAAAAAATGTATTCATAAATTTAGTATTTCATTTCTCTGATATTTGAAGAACTTTGATTAAAAGTGGACCTCATTTTTATATATAATCTTCTTCACAAAAGTACAATTACTGATAAAATAGGACGCAAATTCAGGCACACTTTGAACCGGATCAGCGAGTTTTTAATTACTGATCCTGGAGATGAAGATCAGAAATGAAGATCTTCTCATCATTTCTCATGAATAAAACGTCTTCTCATCCATGAGATGAAGGGGAGAGAAGAAAGTGAGAGGTGTGAGAGAGGGAGAGGAAGATGCTGAACTGGCAAATCTAAATTGAGTTTCCGGGTACTACTGCAAATGAAACTGAAAACCTTCTGAGAATCTATCCTAACAAGATGATAAATAAAGAAATTGCAGATTTGCTGAAATCCAAGGACTGACCTTACGGTGGGTTAGGGTAGGTTACAAGTTATCGAACGGTTCCACGTTTTCGATCGTAAATATATAATGATAATAATGTCACTTCAAATATAATTGGTATTCATGATATATACACTTACAGATATCGTGAACTTGTATAATCATTTTTTCCATCTGATCGAAAATATCGAACCGTACGATAACTCAAAAATTACGCTAGTTGTTATATTAGAATCTTAAATATGTATACGGAAATAAAAAATAGCAAAGTATTAAAGGTTGTAACATGCAACAAAATTGTAAATACTTCGTGGTAAACCTCAATTAGTGTAAAACTGTGAGTTACGTTTTCCATTACAGTTACATATTCCCGTACAGTCACGTATTTCCGGTCACCACATTTGGTTGTGTATTCGTGAAAAACTGTTTCTATATAAAGAGTTAATTAATTAAGGCCCGGCCACACGAGCGTTTTCAACGCTTCAAAATCGTCGTGTAACATGGATAAATATGACATTGGTTTAAACAATTATTTTCTTAGAGTCAAAAACGCTGTTCAAAAACGCTCGTGTGACTGGGTATTATTTTATTATAAATTCCAGCTCTGTTCAAGTTATTGTAGTTTAAATTTTTCTATCTAAACAGTACATTAAACTTTATGAGAAAATAATTTTCAGCAATATGAAAAATAAATTGTAAAATAGAATTATAAAAACTGTTTCAGTAGAATAATCTATATTATTACTTGAATGAGTGGAATATATTTTTAATAACAATTCGATTCAATAGAAATTATACACACAGAAACAAATAATAGTTAAAATACACTAATTCCATCAAAATACAATTCATCAATCATAAATAAAAATATCTCTAAAAATATCAGAATAAATAAGCATAAAGAAATAGAAACTGTTTTCAATTTTTTAATGAATATACCGTGCACGCATTAAATTCTTCCCGAGCATTAAATTAATGCTGTTGTATAATGCATCTTCTCTCTCTAAAAGCAATGATTCAAATTCATACACTAGAGAGAGATGCTTTCAATAAGAAATGAAGTCGTGACTTAGAATTCACAGTGCAGACTCCATATGATGTACACAATTGCTTACTGCGGCCCTGTCTATGGACGCACTGAACAGTGCCTTCTAGACTGCTTTGCGGGTTTGCAAGGCCTGCTCATTGTATGAAAATGAAAGATTGAGATTGCAAGGCCTGCTCATTGTATGAAAATGAAAGATTGAGATCGCAACGCCTGTTCATTGTATGAAAATGAAAGATTGAGATCGCAACGCCTGTTCATTGTATGAAAATGAAAGATTGAGATAGCATTTAAAAATGCCACTAAATAAACCGATTTTGTAAGGCCTGCACGTTATAAAAAATGGAAGATTGAAATTTGCATTTCAAAATGCCTCTATATAAACTGATTCGCATTGAATAAGGCCTCCTAAATAAACTATTCGAATTTTCAAGGCCTGTTCGTTATAAAAATAGTGGAAGATTGAAATTCCTAAATATATTCAACTGATTTCCAAGGCCTGCTCATTATAAAAAATAGGTATTTGGTTAAATCCGATTAAAGTATCATTTAATCACTAATTACTTAATCTTATTTAATTACTTAATAACTTTATTTTTACTGTTGAACGTGAATTATTCATTATTAAAACAAACTGAGAAATTATAATGTAATATAAAGCATTTTCTATCATCGAAATGGAATATGCTGAACGATTATTATGTGAATAATTATTACAAGTTCAATGAATTGAATTAAAATATTTTATTCACAAAATTATTTTTAAAAACGAGCTACGGAACCAAAAAAAAAATCCTTAAAAAATTATAATAAAAACTTATGTACAGAAAAAAATATCGAATATCTTATTTTTGAAAAAGAAGTTAGAGAACATAGCTACAGAAAATAACTTTCATTATTTCATTAACAAAATGAAATCAGAAAATTGATCTATTGATAATAAATCTAATATTATAGTTACAAAATATACCTATTTAAATTTAATATGATAATCCATTATTTAAAATTCAATTCAATAAAATAAATTCGTAAATCATTGATATCACAATATTATATAATCGTGTTCAATGATAATATATTTACTAATTTAACTGCCTGCTCATATATATTTTCACTTCATATACCTTCAGTCGTTCAAAAGACTTATTGTTGTGTACGAATAAAAAGTTCCAATAAAAACTTTATTGCCAGTTAGTTGCAATGGTTCATTTTTAATATCGAGAGTCTTAAAACTGGATGAAAACATTTTTTTTATCACGCAATGTAATATAAATATATACGTATATTATATATCCAAGGCTATACGGATTTATTCCTGGGATATTTCCTTAACCGTATACTGCACGCTACTTTCAGGTACGGTAGATTCACGGTGGGGCAGACGGATGCTCACTTTCATTGATTCTCTTATATTTTGAAAAATACTCGATAAATTCGTTTGAAAATCGCTAGAGGTATAGTCAAATACATTAAGACAATGTGTAAGAAAATTCTACCAGATATATCATATCAATTTTTGATAATATACGATTATGTATAGAGTATTGCTGTCGCATTCAAATACGCCTTTCAAGCACACTCAGCCAGTTGGCTGATGGCACCTCCCCCCTTCCCCAGTTAGCGTGATAAGAAACACACACGCGCACAGTGACACACTGCAGAGATAATGTACTATCGTGAATGTAACTACTGTAGGTTCAAGGCATGCATGTGTTGTATTGTGTACTGATACAGAGTCTGAGCACGATGTGATGTTGTATCGTGATGAAATAGTTATTATTCACTGGCACATATTATCGGTAATTTTTCTATTGATGTATAAGATGAATTAGATTATTTGTCAAACTGTGATCTACAGAAAAGAATAACGGACATTTGAATAGGAAAAATAATAAATGGGGAATATCCTCATTTGATATAATATTTGATTCGTTAAACTAGCATTACGGTAATCTTCGAGCAAACAGTAGCCGATCAATCTGAGAATCAGTCAACCCGCGTGGCCGAGACATAATGCACACAACCACATGGCACAAAGAATCGATAGCTACGCCTACTGCACACAGTGCCTAGCTGGATGCAAACCACTGCAACCGACACGGTGGCTGATTGGCTGACTTTGCCAAGCCAGAAAAACGGTGTGAATTTGGAAATGAATTTTATATTTTGTGTTATTATTCACGATTGGAATTTAACAGAGAAATGATTCTATATTCATTAGATAAAAAAGACATTCAGGTCAAAAGTCATATAAATGAAAAATTAATCGAACACTCTCGAAAGAAGTAATATACATAGGAATTTAAAGTGGGCAGCTATCTGCCCAACTATATACATAGGATGATAGGGGTTGATATAACAGGAATTAATCCTTTTATAAGATATCCCAGGCAATACGTATTTATTCCTGGGATATTTCCTTAAAATCAGAGGAATTAATGCCGGGGATAAGAGCAGATTTGTGTTGAAATTATTTTTCAAAAACATCTTTTCGAGCTCGTGACACAATTGACGATGATTACATAATCGTAATTATTTCTTTAATTTGAATAATAACAGTAATTTTATTTAGTTAAATCTAGAAAACAATATACTATATAGCTATATATAACCCCATATACCAAGCAATGTTATAAACAGTCTGAAGATGTACAGTGCCTGTCAAAGTGGATTCATTTGTGTTTATGGACATGACTGGAGACATAGGCATCAGAAATATTAGTTCATACACATATATATCGGTGATATGAAAGACAAATAGGGCTTAGAATCTATCTAGTAATTGTTAGAGAGTGGAGGGTCACATTTGGTGGTTCTTACTCTTGTTGGAGGTTAATAATATAGTTTTTTTCTGAATCAAATTTTTTTTTAATCAAATTTTTTTTTCAAAATCAAATTTTTTTCAAAATCAAAACATATTTATAAAAATATAAACAATGCAATTATTACATATTTTAGTTGGTATCCATGATACCTGCAGGTATCATGGATACCAACTAAAATGAATAATAATTATATCATTTTTTCTTATATTCTCGTGGAAAAAGTAGGAGGAGCTTAGCAAAATGTCTGGTGGAAAGACTCAAAAAACTCTACGTGTGTACGGCCCCCTTAGGAGGTGTAATCATAGTTTGACTGACAGTAAAGAGTCTACTTTGGCAGATAGATTTTTACCCGATATGACTAAGGAAAATTCTCAAATTCTTTGATAGGTTCTTTTTCCAATTTTCACTATATTTGGACCTGTATTTTGTGAATGTAGTGAAAAAATTTATTTAAAAAAAAATATTTCAAATATTTCGTACAGTAAAAAAAAAATATTATTTGAAATAATTCCTCATACATGTAGAATCAAAATCCTGAGGTACCTAAATAAAAATAAAATAGTAAAACAAGTGAACACTATTTGAATAATGAAATTGTCTCATAAATAAACTTCTAAAATCCAATTAGATGCTTATATGTACCTATTAAAATCAAACTTATACTCATTTCATAACTTAAAAAGTATCATAGCATTAATCTTCTAAAGTAACTTATCCAAATTAGAGCATGATAAGTTAGCTGTAATTTACGGTACAATAATTATGATAAACAGATAATTAGTGAGTGACGATGTAAATCATTTTTATTCTGTGAAGAATAAGTGAGTTTAAAAAAAAGTGTTTACTCCTCATTTGATTATTTACAAATATCAGGGGTTAACCTTTTTATTTTAAAGTGACTCTTCACGTACTGACACAATAACAAGGCCCCAAGTACAACACAGCTTATTAAACTTGCTAATATGGATATTTAAATGCAGGACGTCTGAATTTAATCCCCGAGCATCCTATTGATAGTTTAGAAAGAAGGGACACACCAAAATGGTCTCATTTGGGGAGAGTGCGTGTGCATAGTAATTCCTCCTCCACGGCCCATATACAAGAGGATGTTTTCGCTAAGCAGCTCTAGAAGCTGTCTTCCACCATGCAAAAATAAGCTCCCATGTTTTTTATCCGGAAATTTTCGTTGACATGAGGAATTAAGAGATTACTTTGATGAGAACAAAAATGAGAGGAGATAAAAAAAGCGTGAGGGAAAAGCGACTTAGTATAAACTTTGTTGAAGACCTTGTTTCGAAGAAGAGGCGAAGGAATTTGTTATTGGATACTCGTCAGATGTTGAGCCTAATTGTTTCGATTGATCTGTTTTCAGAGAAGGAAAACGGAGGTTTTTTCACTCTTTCAGTACTCGGGAAGTGGATGTTGGGATATGCTACGAAATAATCTAACCCATATAAAAAAAATTATTACCACATACTTTCTAAAAAAAATGACTGGTCTAATTATCCGACCTTTAGAAAAGACAATTAATTAGGCAAGATGTAATAACACAAAACAAAAGATGCGCATCTCAATTCTAATCAATGGAAAGTAACGTTCAAAAACATCCTAATTAAAATACTGCTGTGAACAATATTAAAAACAACGCTGAAGCGGAACGAACAAATTAGCCTAGCGTCAAATAAAAAGTAGAGAGGCAATTAAAACTTTGTCGCCATTAAAAAGAAAGGGTCTCAATTAACTGTGATTACAAAAGCTGTAGTGAAAAGATGCTCAGTGAATAGCCAAAAGAATATCTCCTTCTTTGCTCTCACCAGAACTTTCTAGTCTCAGCACAAAGTTAGACCCTGTGTATATTTATTCTGCAAGATACGTTTGACTTCCATAACTCGGCAGTGAGGTATGACTCTCAAAAACTCAGAAATAATGTTCACAATTTTACATGCAACTGGAGTAGGACATATTTATCATGATCTAGCATTTGAATTTATATAATATAACTGTTATATATGTCTTTAGTGTAATGGTAATCTATATTGTATAAGGAATTTATAAACATTTGGTAAGATGATGATTTTTTATATTGATTTAAATGGAATTTACTTTGAGGTTAAGCAATACACAACATAAAATAATTATATAATTTAAGTTAAATTAAACTATCTATGAAATTTCAATTGTCATGATTGATGAAAATGAACAAATTTCACAGCACACGTAACAGTCATTTTAGAAATTATTTGAGTTTCATTCCTTGTATTGATTTTTTTTGAATATTTTTTTTAATTTTATTTAAAAAAAAATAAAATAGCTTTTATTTTTATAAAGTCTAATAATTGGAAATAATTCTATACATAATTTCAGTCTAAATTTATACGTATTAACATTAATAGCAATTTGAAACATTGTTCATATGTATTAAAGAATAGGACTTCAAACAAAGAAATTTCTGTTTATTCTTTCTGAATTTTTACCTAGAAAATACCTATATTTTAAAGGGCTAAAACATATGCTAAAATATCTCCTAGTTATCACTGCATTACTCTACTCATAACAGTATAGTAACTCATATTTACGCTCATATTCATGCTCATAGTCACTCATATTCATGCTCATATAGTCATTCATATTCATGCTCATAGTCACTCATATTCATGCTCATAGTCACTCATATTCATGCTCATATAGTCACACGTATTCATGCTCATATAGTCACTCATATTCGTGCTCAAATTCATGCTCATAGTCACACGTATTCATGCTCATATAGTCACTCATATTCGTGCTCATATTCCCGCTCATACTCACTCATATTCACACTCCACGCCCACTCCGCTAAATAATATTAACGAGTGCATACACATAAAATTTATAAGCTTAAAGAACGGCTAATTAATGCTAGCGAGAAATTTAGTGCTGGAAAAAGCATCTGAGTGTGACAGTTCGGGATATACTTTGGAGTAGGGAGTATTGTTATATGAAATGGTGTAAAGACTATACTTTGGAGTAGGGAGTATTGTTAATGAAATGGTATAAAGACTATACTTTGGAGTATTTTATCACATATAATTAAACAATAATGAAGTGTGCAGTGCAACAAACTAGCGCTTACAACACACTACATAACGGCTATTTACATTGATTGTGTTAATATCCCCATTACGAAAATTTGTCGACGAATCATATTGTCGAAGTTACGTCCCGTTGAATAAACGTCTGCACACCAATGAATAATATTCACTCATTCATTAAATGAATAATAACCCATTTACTCATTCATTAAATGAATAATAACTCCATTCACTCATTCATTAAATGAATAATAACCCCATTCACTCATTCATTAAATAAATAATAACCCCATTCACTCATTCATTTCCCAATTCCAGGGATCATTTTTCTTACTGCAGCAGTTGGACATTTTTTTACTGGTGGCGCCTCTATCGGAATTCACTTCACAACTACCCAAATGTATTCATCGTGCCATAAAAAATGCTAATGTCAGCAATATTTCTTTTATTCCACTCCCTCTGCTGTCTTTTCCGAACACTGACGTTCAATTCACATTATAGGAACATAAAAGAAAATACCTTTTTACCATTTCACTGTAATTTGTCTTTGATTTAGCTTCTTTGAAAACCAAAAATGATGTTATTACATAGAATTTCCTACTAGTGTTCCCGTTCAGTCAAAAAATGACAGCTTTCTATTCTACCATATACAGATACGTGCTGTCCTAGCTATTATAAAAAATGTTCAATTATTAATTTAAATTATTGACTCTCTTTGTAAATGATGTGAATATGTAGAATAAATAAATAATATCGTAATAAATTCCAATATATTGAAGTATTAGTTACCATATGCGAATTAACTACGGAAGAAAATTTCAATATGCTTTTATTATAAAAAATACATTTAGAGTAGTGAAATGCAGATCATTTTTGTTATTGTGACAATAATAACCCACTGAAATTTACATTTGTTATTTAATTTGTATCGGGTATTTGAACTTCACTATTTAATTAATTATTAATTTTCTGTTCCCATTATTTTTATTAATTTCATTATTTTTATTTTTTTATTCATTATTTTTAATATTCATCAATTTTATATTTTATTCATTATTTTATTTTCTATTCATTGGTTAAATATTTATTCATTTTTTACATTTTATATCAACTATTTTTTTATTGATTATTCCTATTTTTTATTCATTATTTTCATTTTTTATTCATCATTTTTATTTTTTATTCATTTTTTATTCAATTTTTACATTTTTTATTCATCATTTTTATTTCTTCATTCATTATTTTTATATATATTCATTATTTTTATTTTAGCCAAATTTTAATTGCCCAATAATACTCAAATAAAGAGTACCAGGACGGGCTTCAGAAAAATATATAATATTCCTTCATAATATTCCTTTAAGTTATGCATTTCTGAATAAATATTCTCATTCTCATTTTAGCCAAATTTAACTATATTTGAATTTCTGGATTAGCCAATATATTCAATATATCGAATTTACCAGTGGCATTGAAATCATATTATAATAATAAATATAATTCATGCTGAATTGGTATGATTTATGAGTAATCTGGGAAAATATTTTATTTCATTATTATTATATTAGTAACTATTTTATTTTATTCAAAATGTATATTTACCTATAACCAAAATTTAATTCACATTCTAAAATCATATTTTTTTAAATACATATATAATGGGACATTGAATTAAAAAGAAACAATTGAGATTAGAATAATTTAAATGTCATATCCGCAGTCAGTCTATTGAATATCTAAATTATCGAGATATAAACTGTACATTCGACGACATTTAATATTATGATATATATGTACGTATAGTCGAAAAAGAGTTTATCCGTAACGATTCTTTTTTATACGAAACTTTACTAACCTTAATGTGTGTAAAAAAAATCCTAATAGGTCTGGGTACATGATGAAATTTTTAAGATTTTGAAATGGTAGAAAATTAGGAAACAGAGATTTGAGAAATTGATATCACGCGGAAACTCTTTTCTTTATTAATAGTATATTTCAAGATTAAGAAAGGAACGTACTTAATATTATAGGAGAGCACTACCAATAGAAACTGCTTTTTTTCACCGGTAAGTTTTATCACAATAACGTGACACTTAAGTGCATCACCTATAATTTTGATGTACTTGGGTGTATCAAGAGCCTGAAACTGTTTGGGTGCGATGCACTTTAGTGTCTTAAAATATCTTCCGTTAAAAAAGTGGTATCAATTTTAATAGAATTATTCTAAGTGCATCGCACTGGAATACTGAGACACTAAAGTGCATCGCACAGGAATACTGAGACACTAAAGTGCATCGCACAGGAATACTGAGACACTAAAGTGCATCGCACTGGAATACTGAGACACTAAAATGCATCGCACAGAAATACTGAGACACTAAAGTGCATCGCACTGGAATACTGAGACACTAAAGTGCATCGCACTGGAATACTGAGACACTAAAGTGCATCGCACTGGAATACTGAGACACTAAAGTGCATCGCACTGGAATAGTGAGACACTAAAGTGCATCGCACTGGAATACTGAGACACTAAAGTGCATCGCACTGGAATACTGAGACACTAAAGTGCATCGCACTGGAATACTGAGACACTAAAGTGCATCGCACTGGAATACTGAGACACTAAAGTGCATCGCACTGGAATACTGAGACACTAAAGTGCATCGCACTGGAATACTGAGACACTAAAGTGCATCGCACTGGAATACTGAGACACTAAAGTGCATCGCAATGGAATACTGAGACACTAAAGTGCATCGCACTGGAATACTGAGACACCAAAGTGCATCGCACTGGAATACTGAGACACTAAAGTGCATTGCACTGGAATACTGAGACACTAAAGTGCATCGCACTGGAATACTGAGATACTAAAGTGCATTGCACTGGAATACTAAGAAACTAAAGTGTCTTATAAGTTATAGTTAGTTGATTAAAAATAATTATATTTGATGCAATTAAACGTCGCGTTTTTGTCTCAGATTTTTTTCACAGAATGCAGTAGGTAAAAAATTTAAAACTTTAAATAATTCACTCACCCGATATCCCCTCGTATGTCCACCACATAGCCCAGTTCCAGCCCAGAAGACCCCGCCCCTTCTCCACGGAGTCGGTATCTTCGAAAGGGAGTTTGTAGCGTCCGTTGGAGTTGCCGCTGATCTCCTTAGACCCGCTGTACGAGTTCTGAAACACTCGGTTCGATTCGGATATTTCTTGGAAACGATCGCTGCTAACGGTGGAAGGATGAGCGTAATGCCCGCTTGTATCTGAAAAAGAAAAAAAGTGAATCGTTACAGGTAGTTACATCGGTAGGTACATGAACAGGTACATCCGGTGGAATGGACCCAAATAGAAATGATCGAAAATAAGAGGAACCATCATCCTAATCGTAATTAAAGCCTTGTTATGACAATAACAGCGTTAAAATTAACAATAGCTTGACTTTTTTCATGAACTAAATTAACTATATATGAAGGTAATAGATGGTTTACGAAAGAAATTGAAAACATAATTGCATATGTTCTTCATGGACAATATGTCATCAAATTCTTCCTTGTAAATCTATACTTTACATATAATTATAGATTAAAATACAATTTGAAAATAATAAACTGTTCCCGCTTGTTATAATTAAGAAATCAACATTTTTCACTCTTTATAAATTTTACTTAAAATAATTCACTTTTCAAAATGTTATGAATATTTTTGGAATTAAATTGAAATAAATAAAACTCCTACCCATAGAAAAGCTTATGCTGAGAAAATAGAAGAGTAAGAAAAGACCACCATAACTTTCTCTCTGGGAAGCCGACCCTCAAATTAAACTAATAATTAGTTAAAATTAATTAATTCGTGGAAGGTATCAAATTATACTGAATAATTACATTAATGAATTACTCATTATTTTATAATTAAATCTATGTGTATATTATTTCACAATTAAATTAGCGTCAATTTATTTCATCTAACCCCCTCCCCCCCGCCCCTTAAATATTAAAATAGACTTATATTAATATTTAATTTGTGATTAAATCGGTAATATTGTTTCAAGAGTTTTTAAATGTGTATTTTTTATGTCATATCCTATACGAATTATTTATTACTTGTAAATAACCAATTAAAATAGGGAGAAGGAAAAGAATGATACATATCACAAAACTGTAGCTAAAACAACTTATTCTTCTCTTACCGGGAATTTATTTAAAGTTTCTGAAACAAAAGACGATCCATCAAACTTCACGAAATCTCGATGACATTCAAAGAAACAAAAAGACTCTCAAGCTATCCTACATTATTCACACTTCGATGAACTGATCGAACCAGCGGCGCCTGAAGCAGACACCTACACTTGTTCTTTGGAAATACGATTTCTGGAATTCAGGAATAGAGTCCCTAGGAATAGAGGAATAGAGTCCCAAGGTAGGCGGTGTTCCATCGGCGGCGCAATTCGAGGCACATTCAAGTGTGATAATACAAATGTTTGCTGAGGAGAAATCTATCCAATGATGATCAAACATGGAGGCCTGGACGCGTGAAATACAAAGAGATTTGCGGAATGCGCTCAGACCATCTATACCTAGAGAGGAACTTTCGGTGGTGCCAATGAGCAATAAATGGAATCGGCGTTTAATCTTAGATGGGCATAGAAGATTAAGTGAAGTTCCATCCACAGAAAAGTTTCATGTGAAACTGTGTCATTTTTTATTCGACAAAGATTATCTTTATAGTATAAATGGTAAAACAGGTAATTTTCGGGATATAACTAAACTCGGTCTGTAACTAAAGAATCACTGATGAAAATCATACCTTCAAAACACTAATAATATTAATGAATTAAAGTATACATTACGCTTCTATTCAACATTCAAATACAAATTCATTTCAGCATGTTTTAGATACTTTATTGATAAAGCCGCAATTAAAACCTTATATCTGTCAATGAACCTCAGAAATGTTCTTTCTTAATCTTCGATGGCCCCACCATAACACATTAATCACTGATGGTTTGTAGCCAGTTTCCCTCCATATACGTATGACGAACTGTGCTCCAGCCATAAATCATCTCTCACAATTTATATGGAGACAGATGTTGTCACATCTAAGTTCAGTCAGTTGCATCCCAGAGGATCACAAGTTTTATCTCTGGTCTCTTTTACGTGTCGATTTTTGCCTGCAACAGTTCTTACTTGGTTATTCGTACCTAACTCCATTTCGGATGAAGTTAACGCTCTTTCTCCACGCACTGGACCAAATTTATATAACTTTACAGGAAGCTTATATAACGGCCACCCAAAAACTGTACAATGAAATGAATTGGTGAAGAAAATATGAGATATGATGTATTAAATTATTTTAAAATAGCATGGAATATGGATAGATTGGATTTATCATTTCATTTTGAGAGTTACAAATTATAGATCGGTTTCACATCTTCGGTCACATAAAACAAAATTATATAAATTTGATTTTATCCCGTATCCATGGTACCTGCAAGTATCATTGATACCAAATAAAAGCTAAATTTAAATAATTATTATTATTTCGTTCTTTCTTATATGACCGAACATGTGAAACCGACCGATAATTCGTAACTCACTCTTATTAAAGTTGGAAATCAAACGAGTTTATCACCGATTCTTTGAGATTAGAATTATTGAAGCTGCACGAAGTTCTCTTGGTGTAAAAAGGGCCATTTGATGGATCTCCCTCATAAGTAGAGTACTAAAGAGAAGCTTCATAGCCTTTAACGATGCGTCATGAACGTGAAATTTGCTACACAGCTCTTTACAGTAGCCGAGTAAACAAGAGTAGAGGGAAGTGTTTGCTTCTTGTCAACATACCGCATGAACTAATTCAATAATAACTTCCACTTCCCCGGAGCATTGAATAAAACACCATTCGAATGATTGTAGCCAGAATTTGCGGTACAAGAAGAGATGGCTTTTTTTCAGCAGCTGCACCAAGTTATTGACTAAAATCATGATGTTTTCAGGACAGTTTGTAATTGTATTCTGTCTCTAACTTCTATGAAAGAACATCCCAATTTGTTACAGAGTAGTTCATGAATAATTCCGGCAGTTGAATGATGTGGAGATGCATTTTGGAGACGTTAAAGGCCGTACGCACGAAGGGTTTTTTAAGTCTTTCCACCAGATCTTTTGCTAAGCTCCTCCTACTTTTTCCACGAGAATATAAGAAAAAAACTATACATAAATTATTTATTTTAGTTGGTATCATAGATACCAACTAAAATAAATTTTATTGTTTTTTCTCATATTCTCGTGGAAAAAGTAGGAGGAGCTTATCAAAAAGTCTGGTGGAAAGACTTAAAAAACCTTCGTGTGTACTTCCCGTTATGGAAGCTTTAGTCAATTCACGAGGGATAACTATTATAATACACAGAGTAGGTACTAACCCCACACTATCAATCTATAATTAGGTGAAATATCTTGGTGTCAATATGATTATACTTATCGTTACTTATCGATACATTTTTATCTTATCGTTACTTCTTTTCAATATCGTTACCTACTTTCCTTATCATTGCTTTCCGTTACCTGTTTTCCATTATTGACTGACCTTTTCAACAGACATTTCGTCGACAGGAATTTCATCGACAAACATTTCGTCGCCAGGACATTTCGTCGACAGGACATTTCGTTGACAGGACATTTCGTCGACAGGAATTTCATCGACAGACATTCCGTCGCCAGGACATTTCGTCGTCAGGACATTTCGTCGCCAGGTCATTTCGTTGACAGGACATTTCGTCGACAGGACATTTCATCGTCAAACGTTTCGTCAATAGACTTTTTGTCGACTTTCGTAAAGGGGATATTACCACACTCTATGATGTATCTGTATCGGAGGGCGTACCATTTAACAACCATGTAGGGTACAGTACAATAAACTAGCGGATACAACAAACTACATAACGCCCATATAAATATGTTGAGAGCTTCAAAATAATAATCATTTATATATGTTTACATTCATTAATGTTCATTTATGTTAATATCTTCTCTATGAAAATTTTTCATTGGCAAAATTGGGAAAAAGTATCAGGATTATAATTAAAAAACTTAATTGTTTATTTTATATTATCATCGTGATCTTAATTTTGAAGCGTTAACATTCTAAACATTTCAAATCAATATTCATGAAATTTTACTACTCATTAATTTAATAAATAATAGTCTAATATCGCAGTACAATTAGAACATGGGAGTCAACATTAGTGAATTCGAAAACAGTAAAAGGTCAGACTAGTTCATGAACTATGATCGACTTTCCGAATACTGTAGGTGTCCGAACACAGCCTCGTCTGCCACTAATACTAAGCACTTCAGTTAATGATAACTATGCATATCTAAGATGTTTAATTGACACCATAGTATCATTCTTGCTCTGTGAACCGTAAGCTCAATTCACTGGTTTTGATCACGTATCTGAGCCTCATTGACTCTGATAGTCCAGTGATTAGGAACTGGAGTGTCTATTAACCACGCCAACTACAGTGTTGCTAGGCCTTATCATGTACAAACAATGCCAACTAGGGTGTTGCTAGACCTTATCATGTACAAACAATGCCAACTAGGGTGTTGCTAGACCTTATCATGTACAAGCAACGCCACCTACAGTGTTGCTAGGCCTTATCATGTACAAACAGCGCCAACTAGAGTGTTACTAGGTCCTAACAACACCACCTACAGTGTTGCAAGGCCTAATCATATATCAAAATCACCGCCTAGAGTGTTTCAAGGCCTTATCATATAGCAGTAACACCACCTAGAGTCTTGCTAGGCTGTATCATTTATCAATAACTCCTCCTAGATTATTGCTAAGCCTTATCATAATCTAAAAATTATTGTGGATCATGGATTAAGGAGGACAAAACTTAATCTTCTACGGTCCACCATAACTTTTTCTCTGGGTAACTCATATCCTAGTATTACTGTTTTTAGTTATGAATATAAATGATCAGATGAAAGCTATCGGTACTAGATAATTACATTATAAACTTCTCTTTTGTATCATATGAATACAAAGTTAAAAGCTACTCTCTATGCGCCAATTGAATAAAGTACTTCTTTCATACAAAGGAATGGACAATTTTAATTCAAATAATTTCTTTAACATACAAACCGTATGATGTGTTCAATTTGTAATATTGTGCAGGAATAAAAGTGAACTGAATTGTAGCAGAAGTTGGTATTTATCATAGCTATAACTGTCTGGGGGGATCGACTAAAGACTCTATATTGTGTAATAATATTGTAATGGCTCTACCGAATATACCAGTCACTAGTTTTATTCCATTCAATACAAGTCAGTGGAATTAAATGACTTAACAAGTTTACACGACGTTAATTATTTATTTAAATTAGATACGACTGTATACGACATAAAACATTCAGTATAATTAAATGACTTTAAATTAATTAAATGATTTAACAAGTTTACACGACATAAAAAATTCAGTATAATTAAATGACTTTATATGACAATAAAAATTTAGTTTGACTAAAAAATAACTTTACAAAACACAAAATATTTAGTTTAAATAAATGACTTGAATTAAAGGACTTAATTCGAACATTTAATTGAATTATTACAGGACATAATGAACCCTATTATCTGACACCTGATTAAAGGGCCGTACACACGTAGGGTTTTTTCAGTCTTTCCACCAGACTTTTTTCTCCGCTTTTCCACCAGACTTTTGATTCAAAAGTCAGTAGCATCCACACGTGGATTGACTTTTGAATCTCGTGGATTTACATGTGCAATTAACTACTCATATCGGCGACATAAGCTCTTAGCTCTCCACATTTTTTAAACTAGGTACCTAACTAACCTAGGTTATAGGTAGTTAGTAACTATTAACTACTTTGGATAGTTAAAATTACTAATTACCTGGGTTAGATATTTACTAATTATATAGGTTAGTTACTTCTACCTAGATTTATTAATTAGCAATTACTAAAGAACTACCTACCTAGATTACTAAGACTAGTTAGTTACTAATTAACTTGGTTTGGAAATTTTTATAAAGTTTATTACAATAATTAGTTATAAACTAACAGAGATTATTTTCATTCAATTTGATTTATAATGATTAACCTAACCCACTCAACAAATGTAATTTAGCTATTATATAAAGCTTAGGTAAAAGTATTAATACGTAGGTACCATACATGTATTGCCGATTGCGTTATAATAAAAAAATAAAGGCATTGGCTTATAGGTAATATGTTGAAATGAATAAAATAAAGATAGTGATGTGTTATTTTACTAAAATATATTATAGGTACTAAAAAAAGTTTTAAGAAACATTACTACCTACTATCAATTTTACTGGCAGTCTTTAATAAAAAGATGAAATTTCTTTACCTCAAAGGTAAAGAAATGAAAGGAGCAAAGATTGGCTAAAAATGAACACCAATCGTGTTATTACAATATATTTTATGAGTTGACAGTAGCTATACGAAGATTTACAAAATTGCATCTCTTGATTGGGGGAAAATAATAGAACATGTAGGTTGTTGAAAAGTCTCGGACTTTCGGTGCAAAATTTAAGTCTCGTGGAAAAAGTGGGAGGAGCTTAGCAAAAAGTCCGGTGGAAAGACTGAAAAAACCCTACGTGTGTACGGCCCTTAACACTAACTGTAACAAAGTATGCCCAGCCTTTGTAATATTTTAGCCATATATACTGTACAGGGTGTCCACTAAAATCGCACCACAGCAATTAAATCTACATGTTCAGCATTCTAGTACGATAATATGCATGCTATTGGTGTACCATAGATACGTAATAGCTACTATGAGTAATAATTAATGAATTTTACGTAGCCTGGTACTTATATTCACATACATGATACCCATGTACATACTACAGAAAGAGATGGCACAAACGGTCTCTAGGAAAAAATAAGAAAAAACAGAAAGAATAAGATTTGAATCAGTTTTACAGGGTGACCAATAAAATCTGGTAGAAAGTAAATGCTTATAACTCAAAAAGTAATTGATGAAGAAAAGTAAAACAAAAATCACATGAAAAATTATATTCTCAAGTTTTATTCGGTATATAACAAGTGTTTGAAATCGTTACCGCTGTGCTCAATACAGAGATTAATCCTTCTTCTTCCAAATTAACGATTACTGCAACTAATATGTTTCAGTTACTTCACGTATCTCTTGCTTCAAGTCTTCACTCATGTTTGGTTTCAATTTAACAATTTAAATACATTCTCTTTAACATATATCAGAGATAAAATCCAAAGGTGAATGATCAAGGGACCAAGTTGGCAAGAGAAACGGTTCGGTGCGAAATAATCTTGTCCTCGAAGTGATTTTTCAATCAGTCTACTGCAGACAAGAATGTGTATGCAGTTGCTGTGTCCTATTGGAACCAAACGTCATTATGATTGTCGTCAGTCATTACAGTATTTGATATTTCAATGTATCCGTCGGTGTTTACAGAACAAACATTTTCAGTCTCTACATCTACAGAATATGGACCATGGCCTTTGCGAACTCAAACCGCACCGAACTGTCACTTTCGGGGAGCACAATGGTTTCTCAAACACTTAATTTCTTGTCCATTTATTAAACAAATTCTTAACCATTTTAATGTTTATATCATTGTTGTACTGGATGGATTTTTTTCTCTCAACTTTAGTAGCAGAACTGCTTAAATGATAATGTTTAGAAATGAAAACACGCTATTCAATAGTTAGTTGCATAATGATTCATGAGGCTTGAATAAAATGTGTTGACGAAATATCCATTATTTTATCCCTCATTCGATAGTTTTCAATATCTTTGATATCAAATACAACTTGTAAATATACTCTTTTATGTGTTTCATCTTTCTACGCCAATTACTTTATGAGTTATAAGCATTTACTGTCGACCATTTTTTAATTGGTCACCCTGTACAATGATTAATAGAAAATATCTATGAAAAAATTGATAAAGTTATTATTAATTACTAAAAAGAAACAAAGATGGTGAGGTGCAACTCCACGTCATTAATAACTGACTTCTATACAAATTCAAGACCTGTGAGCAATTTGATCATTCGAGCAATTTGTTCATTCGAGCAATGGATTTCGAGCAATTGTTTTCGAGCAATTGTTTTTCAATCAATTGTTTTTCGAGCAATTGATTTCGAGCAATTGATTTCGAGCAATTGTTTTTCGAGCAATTGATTTCGAGCAATTGTTTTCGAGCAATTGATTTCGAGCAATTGTTTTTCGAGCAATTGATTTCGAGCAATTGTTTTTCAATCAATTGTTTTTCGAGCAATTGATTTCGAGCAATTTTTTTCGAGCAATTGATTTCGAGCAATTTTTTTCAATCGATTGTTTTTCGAGCAATTGATTTCGAGCAATTGATTTCGAGCAATTGATTTCGAGCAATTGTTTTCGAGCAATTGATTTCGAGCAATTGTTTTTCGAGCAATTGATTTCGAGCAATTGTTTTCGAGCAATTGATTTCGAGCAATTGTTTTTCAATCAATTGTTTTTCGAGCAATTGATTTCGAGCAATTGTTTTCGAGCAATTGATTTCGAGCAATTGTTTTCGAGCAATTGATTTCGAGCAATTGATTTCGAGCAATTGTTTTTCAATCAATTGTTTTTCGAGCAATTGATTTCAAGCAATTGTTTTCGAGCAATTGTTTTCGAGCAATTGTTTTTCAATCAATTGATTTCGAGCAATTGATTTCGAGCAATTGTTTTCGAGCAATTGATTTCGAGCAATTGATTTCGAGCAATTGTTTTCGAGCAATTGATTTCGAGCAATTGATTTCGAGCAATTGATTTCGAGCAATTGTTTTCGAGCAATTGATTTCGAGCAATTGTTTTTCGAGCAATTGATTTCAAGCAATTGTTTTCGAGCAATTGATTTCGAGCAATTGTTTTCGAGCAATTGATTTCGAGCAATTGATTTCGAGCAATTGTTTTTCAATCAATTGTTTTTCGAGCAATTGATTTCGAGCAATTGATTTCGAGCAATTGTTTTTCGAGCAATTGATTTCGAGCAATTGTTTTCGAGCAATTGATTTCGAGCAATTGTTTTTCGAGCAATTGATTTCGAGCAATTGTTTTTCAATCAATTGTTTTTCGAGCAATTGATTTCGAGCAATTTTTTTCGAGCAATTGATTTCGAGCAATTTTTTTCAATCAATTGTTTTTCGAGCAATTGTTTTCGAGCAATTGATTTCGAGCAATTGTTTTCGAGCAATTGATTTCGAGCAATTGATTTCGAGCAATTGTTTTCGAGCAATTGATTTCGAGCAATTGATTTCGAGCAATTGTTTTCGAGCAATTGTTTTTCAATCAATTGTTTTTCGAGCAATTGATTTCAAGCAATTGTTTTCGAGCAATTGATTTCGAGCAATTGTTTTCGAGCAATTGATTTCGAGCAATTGATTTCGAGCAATTGTTTTCGAGCAATTGTTTTTCGAGCAATTGATTTCAAGCAATTGTTTTCGAGCAATTGATTTCGAGCAATTGTTTTCGAGCAATTGATTTCGAGCAATTGATTTCGAGCAATTGTTTCACTTCGCACATTATTAACAACTAGTAATTTCATATTATTAATCAATAATTAATCAATGGGAAATAAAATCTAATTTAAACAACTATTTCTTAATCTTAAATTTTAGTCAAACATTTAAAAAATGAAGTGGGAACATGCTAGAAATTCTTTTTTTCTGTCGATTATAAAACATATCGAAATGAACTGTAAATATACATTTTTTGGTAAGATTTATTTCAATATTGTATTATTTCACAAGAAATATTATCATTATCACGATAAGGGTAAGTTACGAAATATAGGACGATTTCACATTTACGATCATATAAGATAAAGTATACAATTAATATTATTCAACTTTTTAATTTCTTTATTATACACTATTATCTTACATGATCGAAAATGTAGAACTGTCCGATAACTCGAAACTAACCATCAATTGAAAAGGCTTACCTTAATATTTCACTCCCATACCGCATCAATAAATAACTATGAGTAAATTCGCGTGACGCAACTCATAATAAAGCCTTTTTGTGGTTTATATTGGATTAAATTTACCTCTAATAAATTGTCAACATGATGTGATTGCATATAGAATATATAAATATATATACCGTATATGCTCTAGGGAAGGAAAACCTGCTGAACTGCTCTTTCCTTAATTTATTAGAATATATTTATAGGACTTGTCCCTCGAGAACGAATTCACAGTTTTTATAATTCATTTCCATTTGCATTATTAGGTAGATCATTTTGTTGTTTATAAGTTGATTTAATTTGTGATATCGATATCATTTTGCCTGCCTGTGCTAATCCATTGTCCATGGCTGCATTAATTTATTCAATGCAGATAATACAGGATATAGAGTGTGTACTGAAATAGGATATGACTCTGATAGATAATGTATGGGAATATCATTATTTACCTCTCTTGCTGGAGTTAATTAGTAAATAAGGGTACAATTTAAATATGAGTTTTTAAATTTCGATTATTATAAAAAAATTATTATTATTATAAAAATAAATAAATTATAAATTTGATCGTATGAAAAAAGTAATAATTATTATTTTACTTTTATTTTAATTGGTATCCATGATACCTGCAGGTATCATGGTTACCAATATAAATGAATTTAATTTATTTACATATGTTTTTACCTTATAAGATCGTAAAAGGATAACCATCCAATAACTTGGAACAAACCCTACACTGATTCACTGTATTATCTAAGATAAAGTTATGGTGGGCCAACGAAGATTATGTTGGGGCATATCATTTAAACTTTCATACATATTTGATATGATAATTTATATTTGATACATATTTTTCTATTCAACATTTCATTAGTGACAAAGATACACAAATATTCATATATATTTAGCATTAATATAAATATATAATTAAATTGAAACTTCAAATTCAATTTATTTACATTTGAGAATACAGCATTAAATGTGAAGACAGACCAATAAATCAAGTTTACTATTAATATTTTAATCCTGAGCTTACACTACACCTATAAAATAGATGATAAAAGACGCTATAAAATGTACAGTCGTCAATTGGCTTTTCTTGAGATTTTTAACCTTTTCGAAGTGTTACTGGAAAGTAAATGATTCCAGTAAGTTCTGGACACTTGTTTGTAAGTTCAGAAAGACTCGTCCATGTTGTTGACACATTCAATGGAACTTTGCAATGGAAACAAGTGAGAGAAATTATTGGTGAAGGTGATCAGAAATGAAAGAGACCCTGTTTATTTTGCTACAAACGTGCAAAAGACACTGTTAGAACAGTATCTGAGACTAATTTTAATAAAATACTATACTTTTATTAGTGGTCTTCAAAGAACCACAAGATGATTTCAAAGGAATCTCCAAATCATTGATAGAAATTTCAGTATTTTAACCCCTATCTAGTATACCGAGTCAAAACTTCCCATTATTTTGAAAGGCGTAACTTACGTATGAAACAAAAAGAGATGAATCATAACGATTGATTTACTTGTTAAAACCTCCTAGGCGTCTAATTATTGAACAGCTTTCAATCCAAGCAATAAAAAATGTCCAAAAATAAAAAAAACTTCACAATCTGACGTTTCATCATCAAACACATCTAATTCACTTTTATATTTGAACCGTGTAAATATTAATAACCAAAATCTGCTAAGTAATTGTAGGGTCAAAAGAAAAGTGTATCTGTAATTAGTTTACTACAGTTTAGTACTTATAATTTCAGAAAAGAAATTTTACTAATTGTAATGTTAGCAGATATTGTAGAAATGGTCTGGGTACACGGTGAAAAATTTGTAAAATTGGAAATAAAAGGTAATTAGGAATCTGTGATTTGTGATATTAGTATCGACCAGTGACTCTTTTCTCTGGTAGTACATCATCACAGTGAATCTTTTCTCTGATAGTACATCATCACAGTGACTCTTTTCTCTGATAGTACATCATCACAGTGACTCTTTTCTCTGATAGTACATCATCACAGTGACACTTTTCTCTGATAGTACATCATCACAGTGACTCTTTTCTCTGATAGTACATCATCACAGTGACTCTTTTCTCTGATAGTACATCATCACAGTGACTCTTTTCTCTGATAGTACATCATCACAGTGATTCTTTTCTCTGATAGTACATCATCACAGTGACTCTTTTCTCTGATATTACATCATCACAGAGACTCTTTTCTCTGATAGTACATCATCACAGTGACTCTTTTCTCTGATAGTACATCATCACAGTGACTCTTTTCTCTGATAGTACATCATCACAGTAACTCTTTTCTCTGATAGTACATCATCACAGTGACTCTTTTCTCTGATAGTCCATCATCACAGTGACTCTTTTCTCTGATAGTACATCATCACAGTAACTCTTTTCTCTGATAGTACATCATCACAGTGACTCTTTTCTCTGATAGTACATCACAGGGAGTATCATGGTTTGTATTTGTTTCTATTTACTCTGTCCCAGTCTACATTTGCAGTCTCTCTAACGGTAGAATAGCCAACTAACGCCATTCATATCCCCATCACCAACTAAAAACAGCCAAGTCCTTAACATCTTTCAATAAACACCTTCGCTTGCGGAAAACTCAATTTTCAACATGGACGTCAACCTATATGTTACTGAGCCTATATGGCGTTCTAACTGACTACAGAACCTATATTATTGGAATCATGAATTATCATATTCGATAAAGTAGGTATATATTAGTGAGTGAAAATTGGTAAGTATTATTCCGGTATTGCTATAAAAAAATTATGTTTATATGATGGAAAATTAGAACTCTTGTATGAGAATTTCATTCTTTGAAGTAGGAATTTGTTTCAAGTTGGAATTTCATTAAAATTTGAGTTTCAATCAAGTAGGAGGATTTAATTCTCTATTACAGGAGTCTTGTACGATTTATAATTAACATTTTAGTTTTCGAGAACTGCAATATTTTTCTTTCCAAATCTATATTTAATACGAAAACAGTCTGTCTGTCTGAAGCCTTTTACAAATATTACAGGAATACTAATAGTTTGTAGCAGGATCATACGGGTCGCGCCAATATTAATAATTTAAAAAAATAATCATAGTCCTAACTTTTGGGAGTAAAAAATATTTATTTTATTCTTAGGTCCACTTAACACTTGCGTTTTTTAACACCGAAGTAAAAAAAAGCTCTGCTTAAAATGTGTTCACACCTGCGTTTTTTTTAAAGCCGAAGCATAAATTTAAAGTGATTTTTCCTTCAGCGTTACAAAAAACGCTAGTGTGGATCGGGCCTAACTAGATGAACTACAAGACGTGGAGAAGGACTTGGTGGAGTTCAGTGGGCGATGGTAGAAGAGAGACATTAGCAGTTATGGATGGTCATTATGGAGTGAGAGGAGAAGGTGCTGGAAGAAGGGAATAGGCACATAATGAAGGCACGGAAAGAGGGTCATCTCAGGAAGAAGTCATTGCGATAGTTTGGCGGTAATAATCTGACTCTCTGGATGTAGTCTGGTAGCTATCGGAAATTTGTTAGGGAATCTAAGAATGAGAAGGCAGAGATTCTGAGGATGAGAGTAAGTTTATTGAAATGAAATCTAGTCGAGGTATTGTTTTAATAAATAAACTTAATGTACTGGACGAGAGAGGAAGATTTAAGGTGGGGAAATGGATCTTCAATCTTCAATAGCCCCACCATAACTTGTAATCTATTCTTTTTAATCTGTATTTAAAGAACGTTGAAGAATCAAGGGTTGATTAATTATATCAGTACTTTTTAAATATTGAATAAATATATATTTTCATGCGAATCTTTTTTGAGTAAAGGTTTACTCTAGCCTTCGAAACATCACTTTTCCATTATAAGCAAAAATATAATTACCTTTATTTCATAATTGACTTTAAAATAATACCAGTAACACGAAAGTTCACTTCAATTATTAATACCATCAAAAAAATCAATTTAATTTTTCCTTCATGAAATAATATATCACTTCAGTTTATTATATCCAATAATTTTAAAGCAATAAACTGATTTTAATTAGACTCGATATAATATGGCATCAAGTAATGCCAGAGAATTTGGCAAGATGGAGAGCTGATGGAGAGCAAGATGGAGATGATGGAGAGCAAGATGGAGATGATGGAGAGCAAGCAACAATATAAGAGGTAATATCAGTCATTAGCAAAGTTGTGAGGGATAAAGAAACTTTAGACTGTTTCTTCGCTGTGCTAACTTTTCTTTGGCAACCTTCTGCTAAATTTTGATCGGTATGGCTTGGTAAATATTATGATCTGGGAGCTCTGTGGTAATCTTCCATTCGGTAAATTTTGATCTGTATTGTTTGGTAATCTTCCATTCGGTAAATTTTGATCTGTATTGTTTGGTAATCTTCCATTCGGTAAATTTTGATCTGTATTGTTTGGTAATCTTCCATTCGGTAAATTTTAATCTGTACTGTTTGGTAATCTTCCATTCGGTAAATTTTAATCTGTATTGTTTGGTAATTTTCCATACGGTAAATTTTGATCTGTATTGTTTGGTCATCTTCCATTCGGTAAATTCTGATCTGTATTGTTTGGTAATCTTCCATTCGGTAAATTTTGATCTGTATTGTTTGGTCATCTTCCATTTGGTAAATTCTGATCTGTATTGTTTGGTCATCTTCCATTCGGTAAATTTTGATCTGTATTATTTGGTCATTTTTATTTTGGTCTATTTTGATTGGTATGAACTGGTAGAATTTATTAGCTTTTTTTCTTATTTTTACGATCATATTATTTATGAACCTTCTATTAGGTAAATTTGATCGGCAAGGCCTGGGAACCTTGATCCATTCAGATAAAGGTTATTGATATTACGACATGGTCTAAACTCTAAAAGTTATCAATTTTATTCTAATTCTAAACAAATTTAACTAAATATATAAGATTGAGGAGCCTAAGTAATATTCTTTTTATATCTTCCAGTGTTCCCAAAGTTCCTATTGTATTCCAATTTTCATCACAAGCTACTATTGCAGATATTATTACCAAGTTAGATGTAAATACGTCCATTCACTAGCGCGCAATCACCCACTAAATATTCCATGAAAGAGTTCACAGTGATAAGGATAGTACCAACTATGAATAATATGTACAGTTGTATGTTGCAAAACTGTTGCTATGGTTACTAATTAGGTGCTTCCTGGAAATATTTGTTCCTTTAATACCAACTATAAATTTGAATTACAGCGAAGTTTGCTGTAATTCATAGAAAAAAATTCTGTCTGAAAATGTTAACCATCATATTTGGTAACCCAAGTAAACGAATTTATTACTTCATAAATTTATTTTTATCCAACTAGAGGTCATCTCTAGTGGATTATTATTTGTATTGACTGTAAATAGATATTGTATGAATGTTCTTCACCGTGAGAGTTCATCCCTAGTGGAATATTATTTGTATTGACTGTAAATAGATAATTATTGTATGAATGTTCTTCACCGTGAGAGTTCATCCCTAGTGGAATATTATTTGCATTGACTGTAAATAGATATTGTATGAATGTTCTTCACCGTGAGAGTTCATCCCTAGTGGAATATTATTTGTATTGACTGTAAATAGATATTGTATGAATGTTCTTCACCGTAAGAGTTCATCCCTAGTGGAATATTATTTGCATTGACTGTAAATAGATATTGTATGAATGTTCTTCACCGTAAGAGTTCATCCCTAGTGGAATATTATTTGTATTGACTGTAAATAGATATTGTATGAATGTTCTTCACCGTAAGAGTTCATCCCTAGTGGATTATTATTTGCATTGACTGTAAATAGATATTGTATGAATGTTCTTCACCGTAAGAGTTCATCCCTAGTGGAATATTATTTGTATTGACTGTAAATAGATATTGTATGAATGTTCTTCACCGTAAGAGTTCATCCCTAGTGGAATATTATTTGTATTGGCTGTAAATAGATTTTGTATGAATGTTCTTCACCGTAAGAGTTCATCCCTAGTGGAATATTATTTTTATTGACTGTAAATAGATATTGTATGAATGTTCTTCACCGTAAGAGTTCATCCCTAGTGGAATATTATTTGTATTGACTGTAAATAGATATTGTATGAATGTTCTTCACCGTAAGAGTTCATCCCTTGTGGAATATTATTTGTATTGACTGTAAATAGATATTGTATGAATGTTCTTCACCGTAAGAGTTCATCCCTAGTGGAATATTATTTGTATTGACTCTAAATAGATATTGTATGAAAATTCTTCACCGTAAGAGTTCATCCCTAGTGGAATATTATTTGTATTGACTGTAAATAGATATTGTATGAATATTCTTCACCGTAAGAGTTCATCCCTAGTGGAATATTATTTGTATTGACTGTAAATGGATATTGTATGAATGTTCTTCACCGTAAGAGTTCATCCCAAGTGGAATATTATTTGTATCTCATATAGATAAGTTTATTTTAATATATCTTTCTCTAATCAAAATAATCAACGTGAGTTATATTTAAATTGTCATAAAATTTATGTCTCGATAGTCATAGATGCAGTTAAAGCATTATTATCTGAGAGAAAGTTATGGTGGGACCACAGAAAAAGAGTGGACCCCCACTCAATCTTCCATGGCCCCACCATAAGTTTCTCACTGGGTTTTAGGTGACAATCCCATGCAATTTCCATGTAACAAAAAATTCATAGAATCGTACAGGAAATATTAATTTTCTTCTCACAAAGTGTAAGTTTAATGTTCATAGAAGATTAACAGTCATGATATTAATCCCTTAACGATTATACCGTTCTTTGGGGGGGGGGATTAAAAAAACATAAAATAATGTTTAAATTTAGTCCGTATAATCATATTTTAGCAATTAAAGGGGAAAAATAAATGTAGGCTATGCCACGTAATGATTTCAAATTTTAAACCACCTGAAGTTCATCCTAAATGATATAACATGTCATAAAAAAATAAAAGGTGATTTTTTAACATATTCTTTTTATATAAAGGCTATCTTTCTAATATTTATTTATCAAAAAAAAATAGTTTTGCCTGCAATATCAATATGTTTTGGGTGCAAAAAGAATAGTATTATCTGGTTTCACGATTTCATCCTCTATTAGTAATATTATTTTTAATAAATATTAGTTTGAATTAATATTAGTTTGAATTAATATTAGTTTGAATTAATAATAGTTTGAATTAATATTAGTTTGAATTAATATTTGTTTGAATTAATATTAGTTTGAATTAATATTAGTTTGAATTAATATTAGTTTGAATTAATATTAGTTTGAATTAATATTAGTTTGAATTAATAATAGTTTGAGTTAATATTAGTTTGAATAAATATTAGTTTGAATTACTATTAGTTTGAATTACTATTAGTTTGAATTAATATTAGTTTGAATTAATATTAGTTTGAATTAATATTAGTTTGAATTAATATTAGTTTGAATTAATATTAGTTTGAATTAATATTAGTTTGAATTAATATTAGTTTGAATTAATATTAGTTTGAATTAATATTAGTTTGATTTAATATTAGTGTGAATTAATATTAGTTTGAATTAATATTAGTTTGAATTAATATTAGTTTGCATTAATATTAGTTTGAATTAATATTAGTTTGAATTAATATTAGTTTGAATTAATATTAGTTTGAATTAATATTAGTTTGAATTAATATTAGTTTGAATTAATATTAGTTTGAATTAATATTAGTTTGAATTAATATTAGTTTGAATTAATATTAGTTTGAATTAATATTAGTTTGATTTAATATTAGTTTAAATTAATATTAGTTTGAATTAATATTAGTTTGAATTAATATTAATTTGAATTAATATTAGTTTGATTTAATATTAGTGTGAATTAATATTAGTTTGAATTAATATTAGTTTGAATTAATATTAGTTTGAATTAATATTAGTTTGAATTAATATTAGTTTGAATTAATATTAGTTTGAATTAATATTAGTTTGAATTAATATTAGTTTGAATTAATATTTGTTTTAGCAAACAAGGATAGTTGAGAAAGATGACTTCCTAAATAACCATAAAGGGCCGTTCACACGTAGGGTTTTTTAAGTCTTTCCACCAGACTTTTTGCTAAGCTCCTCCTACTTTTTCCACGAGAATATAAGAAAAAACGATGTAATTATTATTTATTTGATATCTGCAGGTATCATGGATACCAACTGAAATAAATAATAATTACATCGTTTTTTCTTATATTCTTGTGGAAAAAGTAGGAGGAGCTTAGCAAAAAGTCTGGTGGAAAGACTTAAAAAACCCTACGTGTGTACGGCTCTTTAGAATTGCCTTCCACGTAAAATTCTTGAAAAGGTATATTAGACTCCTGTTTAATTATCTATGGCCCACCATAACTTTCCCTCCGGGTAATCTTACACCTTTTACAAACATTCTTTTTAACAAACATCTAAAATATTCCTTCTTTTCCTACCCCAACCATAGCAACTTCTGGCAACTTCTGCTCTAGACTCAGAATCTCATTTCTTCAACTGCCGCGAGAAACACAAAAAAGTACACTTTTGGTGCATCTTCCAAACGTATGAGTCCCATTAATTTAATTCCTTGTAATCAGAAGGGGAATCTCCTTGAAATATTCATTATTTTCCAGTAAGTAAAAGAAGAATAAAATCTATATTGAAGAAATAGTAATAGATTGAAAAATTAATTTTTAATTTGTTGAAAAATTTTAAAATTTAAATTTAGAATTGTTATACATATTATTAAGAAGTATATATATTGAAGAGTTAATTATTAATTTTATATGTGTTAAATACTAGGATCTTCCATTTGATAAACTGTATTAATAAATAAATACAAAGAATAGATAACTTTAATGTTCTTTATTAAATTAAACTTCCTCCAAAGGTTTTACCAGACAGGGGACTTATAGGACCAAATTTTTCTCCCATTTTCACGACTTTGAAATACAAAGCTATTATTACTTCAGGGTAGAAGACAAAGAGGGACAAACAAAAGGATGCTTGCAACTCTCCATTTCTAGCAAGTTTCTTCATTATGAGCTGAGAATACTAATTACTTTTTAAAATAGTACAGTGCTGGGAGACAGAAGATTCTTGTCTAGGGTCTCTTGCTTGGGAAATAAGCCTTTTTGTTTGAAGTGAGGATTGTGTGACCATTGGACCAATCTGGACAAAGAAGTTATGGTGGAGTCATTGAAGATTGAGAGAAGGAGCTATGGTGGGGCCATAGAAGATTAAGAGGGAAAGCTATAGTGGGACCATAGAAGGTAAAGAGGGCAGGTTATGGTGGACCATAGAAGATTAAAAGGGGAAGCTATGGTGGGGTTATGGAAGATTAACACGGGAAGGTATGATGGGGTCATAGAAGATTAAGAGGAAAAGTTATGGTGGACCATAGAAGATTAAGAAGAGAAGTTATGGTGGGGTCATAGAAGATTAAAAGAGGAAGCTATGGTGGGGTCATAGAAGAATAAGAGGGTATTCCTCTCATTATTCGGTAAATCCACCATAACTTTTTTCTGACATTTTTATAATGCAATTTTGTTTTATAATTAATGAAACACGACTGAAAATTTTTATAATCGTAAAAGTAAAGTATTTTTTCTGAAAGATATCAACCGCGATAAATTCTGTTGGCTAAATCGAAATTAATAATTAATATTTGATCGATATTAAATTTCCGCGAATTAAATAAAAACATCACCATGTAATACAACTCCCAATCGATGTAAATACTGCAAAATGTCAAATACGATCAGCCCTAAACAACAACCAAGTCTTTTAACCCAATCAAATTAAACTTTATTTCAGGAACACCCTTTCTATAGACCTGAAAAATAGCAAGAAATAGATTTCACGTTTCTGTAGTCCGAGTCAAAGCCACGGCAAGAAATGTCATTGATATTCAGTACGGGGCTATCAGTCGGTATTTTTATTTACGAACAATTGGCTACTCCGTCCAAGTATTTCTCCCTTTCAAAAACAACCTACCTGAAGAAACTTCAAAATGTCGATAGAAATTGAATATTCTGGATCTTGATATAAGATTTTTAATGGTAAAATAATGTTTTTTGAACTAAAAATAGGATGTAGTTTTTATAATACTCTAACATAAAAATTTAGCTAAACATAATTTTATGTATATTTAAATATAGCCTAGGTTGCAATGTTTCTCGGCCCAATATTGGGACAGCATTGGCAATATTGGGACAACATTGGCCCGAGAACAATTGCTACCTGGGAGGATAAGTTACTAATTAATGGTCAGTTCCACATCTTCGGTCAACAAGAAAGTACGATATGATAATAATTATTTAATTCATATTTCAATTGATAATCATGAAACCTGAATTCAAATTGAAATAAAGTAATTGACCGAAGATGTGGAACTAACCAATAACTCGTAACTTACCCACCACATTCATTTGTTCGTGCATTTCAAGGTTTTTATTATTGATAACTAAACCTAATTATATTTTCGTTCAGTGGAAGTTATTCGTCACCGTACTTCGTTGAGAGAAAAAAAATATAGGAACTGCTATTCCCCCTCCCCCCCCCCCCTTCAACTCCCCTTCCCTTCCTTCAACACCCCTTCCGCCCCTCCACCCACCCCGCCATTCTTTCGCCAAGCCACTTTGTTTATTATGGAGTCGGACATCGCGTGCGAGACCCAGCCTCGTAAGTATCGAAACGCTGACACTTGGACAGAGTTCCACGGCCACACTATTTATCGGGTCTCTAATTAGTCCTATACGGCCACCGGATGAACGATTTTATCATCAAAAGCAATTTTGAATAATTTTATGAACAGCATGCTTTCATTAAAAACTAAAATAAATAGCACATTTATAAATAATGTTTCATTAAAGTTATTAGTATATATTATCAAAGTTATTTATAATTATTCATATTAAGTATCTTTAATACCAATTCAGACCGGATTTGGGTGAAGTGGTTTTCTTGATTTTCGACATGGTATTTATGACAGACCATTCGTTCAGAGCGTTATAAGTCAGAAACGTTAGACATAAAATAGCATCTGGCCGAGAAAAGAACGCCATGCCGAATGTATCTGCAGTTTATTAGATACAATTAGATAGGAAATAACAGCGTGTGCTATCAGTTATTTGATATTGACTTTCAGTAGTTAGTAAGTTTGCATGATTTGGAAACGATGGTTCCTAGTATTTATTTAAAAATATAAAAATTATCGACGTTCTTGTTCTCCAGTTGAAAAATTTACAATCAGCATGCATTTCGATTATTTTATACAATTGTAATAAATATAGAGTGTTTAATATTTTGATATCATGCATCCAGATGTTAAATTTTGAAGAAACTAAATTTGATAAAAAAATTGAAAAAAAATATATAGTTTCGAATCTATAATTAATTACGATTGATTTTCGTCGAATCATTTATTGGCATAGATGGATGATCTTTTAAACATCGATTATAATCACCAATCAAAACATAAGATCTGTGATAATAATCTTCAATTGGTCATCAGAACAAATAGTTTAAATTGACTTGGTGTTTCATAGAAAATAATCAATAAAATAGTATTTCATGCCTAATATATTTAGATGATAATCATAAGTTAATCTGAATCGAGTTTCCTAATAATGTCCTGAAAAATTGTTTCCATTTTATGAATATTAAAAATATGATGGTAAAAATATTAATATAATATTAATAATGAATATTAAAATAAGGCAAACACATTTCATGTTCAATCAGGTCCATAAATTATTAATTCTTTATTTGAAATATACATTATTTTCCTATTAAAAAAGTAGTTTGTGTAAAATAGTAAAAGAATTGAGTCTCGTACACAATAGCAAACTGATTATTTAGTAAAGTCATAAAATTCATTTCAACCATTTTCCTTTTTGATTCCAATACAATAACTTCATCAATTAAATCTTTGCGTCATGTCATTTCCATTGATTTTTAACTTGCGTCATGATTAAAGTATTTGCGTCATGTATCGATTCTAATGTAATTTAAACTTGCGTCATGATTAAGATTTACGTACGTCATGTCGTTTCCATTAAATTTAAACTTGCGTCATGAAAAATCTTTGCGTCATGTCGTTTCCACCGAATTCAAATAGCGTCATGATTAAGTCGTTACGTCATTTCGTATCCAATGAATTCAAACTTACGTCATGATTAAGTCTCGGCGTCAATAAATGAATTTAAAGTTGCGTCATGTCGTATCCACTGAATTCAAATAGCATCTCATACAAAAACTAAACTTTTCTCCGTATCGAGTTATTGCAAATAAACCAAACAAACAAACATGGCGTCCCTTGACGCTCTTTCGACATTAATTAGGCACCAAACTTTTAGTTCATTAGAATTGTCCATATTGATGAGCCTGAACTGAAAAGAACCTGTGGAAAGAGTACCAACGAGAACACAATGAGGGGCAATTATGAGCTCTTACATAACACTGCAACGCAACAACGCTACAACGCTTCAGAGGAAAGAGAAAATTACAAAGGCGCCACATCATCAATCAATCTTCCACGACACCAAAGTATCTACGAGTGTCTGTTTTGAAAAGTGAAGGTAAATGGTCTCACCTGAGGTTAATTAGCTAATTTGAAGGTAAATAGAGTGTCTGTGATATCTCTTGTAGATCTTAGTATCATCTTCTAGATGTCATATCGAGACAAAGGGTAGGTGATGAATGATAGCGTTAGTAGTGTGTCAGTTGAAGATGGAGATGGGGGACGGGTGGTAGGAGAGCAGAATGAATAAGGTTGGTGTTGGTATGAAAAAGGTGGTGTTCAATGGAAGGGATGGTGTTGAAAAATTGGTGTTGGTAATTTATGGATGATAATGGATTAAAAAAAGGTATTCAATGAATAGAGTAGTGTCAAAAATATGGTATACAATCAAAAGAATGGTGTTGGTATTATAAAGGATGGTGTTCAATCAAAAGGATGGTGCTCAATTAAAAAGAAGGTATCCAATCAAAATGATGGTATTTGATGAAATAAAAAGTGTTAAAAATATGATATGCAATCAAAATGATGGTGTTGGTTATAAGGCTGGTGTTCTATCAATAGGACGGTGTTTAATCGAAAGGATGGTGTTGACAGTGTATGGTTGGGGTGTCCTAACACCTAATTTCACCCCATCTATTACCACTGGTCCCAGAGGCAATCATAGTACCAGTACATCATCTGCTGCCTCTGAATGTAAGCTAACAAAGGCTGGGCAGCACAATGCTCTGTGTGGGAGGCTTGTAGTTACTTCTTTAGAATACCTATCATGTTAATTGATGTGCTGGATTAACTAGTCCAATATGATGGAGGAGATGCACTGGTTTACTTTATTAGAAAACTGTATCAGTAGAGGATTGATTATATTATAAGTAAATAATTTAGTAGGGGTTTAACGTCTGCTTTGGAACCAAAGGCCAATGATAAAGTTTCTTATAGGTAACTTTACCATTTCCAAGTAATTATAATAGTAATCATAAAATTGGTGAATGAATTTGAAAGATTTAAAAATGACAAAAAAAAATCAATAGACTGTCATTTGGGAATTTATTATCATGTAGTATATTTTCTCCCATATAGTATGAAAATAAAAATATTGATTTATTCTTTTGTTCCCATGACGTCATAACCTCGCATTTTTAAACATCGTTCACTTTTGACGTCAAAGATATAATGAACCTAAATTGTGAAAGGGCCTGGACCACCAATTTCCAACCCATCACAATGTCAACCAACTGTCTATACACAGATGATGAAGCCGTTAATTGTTATTTTTTCGCATAATGACAATTTCCAAGTGTCGCTTTGATGGGAGAACATTCAATTAATTTCCAACTAGCGGATACTAATTGGGTTGCCTCTATATCCATCCGAACATAATCATCACCAGGACTTTTCCGCCAGGGAGAGCTGCGAGCCAAATTGAAAACATTAGAGGATAATCAAGTGAAGGCCTGCATGATAATGTGCCAGTGGTAATACCATCGCGGAGGACTTGTTTATTGTCACTGATGGTAGACGGATGTGTTTGATCTTTCATTGGGATTTTAAATTTTATTCGATCTGCAATATTCATTACAATTCACCAATTCAATCTATGATAACCACTGACGAAAACTCTGCAATGTCCATTACAAATCACACAATACGAGTTTTCATAACCACTGACGAAAACTCTACAATGTCCATTACAAATCACACAATACGAGTTTTCATAATCACTGTCTAAAACTCTACAATGTCCATTACAAATCACACAATACGAGTTTTCATAATCACTGTCGAAAACTCTACAATGTCCATTACAAATCACACAATACGAGTTTTCATAATCACTGTCTAAAACTCTACAATGTCCATTACAAATCACACAATACGAGTTTTCATAATCACTGTCGAAAACTCTACAATGTCCATTACAAATCACACAATACGAGTTTTCATAATCACTGTCTAAAACTCTACAATGCCATTACAAATCACACAATACGAGTTTTCATAATCACTGTCGAAAACTCTACAATGTCCATTACAAATCACACAATACGAGTTTTCATAATCACTGTCTAAAACTCTACAATGTCCATTACAAATCACACAATACGAGTTTTCATAATCACTGTCTAAAACTCTACAATGTCCATTACAAATCACACAATACGAGTTTTCATAATCACTGTCGAAAACTCTACAATGTCCATTACAAATCACACAATACGAGTTTTCATAATCACTGTCGAAAACTCTACAATGTCCATTACAAATCACACAATACGAGTTTTCATAATCACTGACGAAAACTCCACAATGCCGATTACAGTTTACCGAATTGAGTTGATGAGCGATTCTTTTTGCATCATTGACGATTAGGAGAGAGTCTCTTTTTAAAAGCGAAAATATTGGAATGATTGAAACTAATGGGACAGTTAGACAGCATCGAATGGAGTAATTTGATGGGTTAACATTTCTCATCTTTTCACCGCCGTAATTCGTCAGCGAAAAATATTTCTGGATATGATCATTCGATAACATTTTTGAAAAAATTATAAAATTACCTAATTAACAGTCTATTTTTTTTATCATTAAATTTCTTTCACTAAATTCAGCAAATTAAAATAGAATTGAAAATATCCTATAAAATATTGAATTAGTATCTTGCATAGCGCTTAAACAAGCATTACTTAAAAAAACGAGTTCCGATATTATGTTCCTCTAGAATTTCATAGACTGCTAGTAATTACCACACTTTTGCCGAACAAATTAAACACCAAAACTAACTTCATCTTGTGGCAATAAACAAAAATGTTCGCTCAGAAACCAATCCATAAATCACGCAAAGCTTTCGACAGCTCAGAGTAGAAAAAATAGGCCCCGAAAAGAGAGACTTGCGCCCCCTGGTGACAGGGTAATAAATCACTGGATTTCGGATGGCCTTAGCGACAGTGCGTTATTGTGACGGAAAACTACGTCAATGTACTACGTCAACATGATGTTCACTGTGACAGATACGAACTAAACTAACGACAAACATCATAAATATGGGAAAGGAATGTTCTAAAACAACAGTGAGAGTTGATCCAATGACCACCAAATATAAAATCGAAACACTTGAAAATTGTCAGGATAAGTTACGAATTTTCGGTCACTTTCACATCTTCGGTAATACATGAAATAACGATATAATAATTATTAGTAATTTATATATTTATAATAAATTATCAATTAAATTATTATTGCTATTATATCGTTATTTCATGTATTACCGAAGATGTGAAACCGACCAATAATTCGTAATTTACCATAACTTCGTTTGAACGGGGAAGACGAATTCGTTATATTTTGATATTTATATTTTATCCTCCTCCTTCATAGTTTGTATTGACTGTAAATAGATATTATATTTTATGTTCTTCACAGTAAGAGTTCACACAAATTATCGTATCGAAAATTTAAATTTTCATTATCGACAATTAGTTTTTAAGGCTTAGACCAATAAACTATATTCAATTTATAGATTGGGTTCCGAACTCTATTGGGTTTCAAACTCTCTATTGGAATTATAATTCTCTATTGGGTTTTGAACTCTCTAATTGGTTCCGAACTCTTTATTGGAATTCTAACTCTCTAAGGGTTTCCTTCTTCTTGTTTTTCATAGAAAATATTTTCTTTAAAAAAAAGTTTAATCTGATATCTACATATTGAGAGTATATCTATAGCAGTAAGTAGATATAATTATTATCTAATGTCGAACATTCAAAATTCTAAAATAGGTATTAAGTAACAGGTAATAAGTACTGGATTAATACCAATACTTACTCTCCTTTGCTCTGTTCTATTACCACAGGTTATTGGTCTAAGGTAATTGGTTAGTTAAGTTAGAAGAATTTCAATAGATATTTTAAGTCTAATTGCTATAAAGAATTAAAAAATATATATATTTCATAAATCAGAAACAAATGATATAATTCTAAAATGTATGAAAATGCAAAACATAATTGTCATATTATAGAAATATGAATTTTACTTTTACTTGTAAAATAATAATGGAAATTGAATTTAAAATTGTATACACTCTTACACGAATATAAAATTCAAAATTTCAATTTATAATAATGTGATTTCAAAATAATGTCACTATTTATAGTATTTCTTCAAAATAATACGTATTGAAAAGATTATGTTCATTTATAACAACTATATTATTGGTTGAATATTCTCCTTTAGAGAAGAACATATTGCTTTATTAGTTGGCCATTCTTCACTCACTCCCTTCCAGTACACTCTCCCCTAACTCACTCACCACTCACCACTCAGAATGGTGCACCGAATCACCACCTCTAACTTCAACTAATGGCACATCATCCCCTGACTCACCTGATGCCAGACTGTAGCGACAGACGAGAGCCGTCAAAAAGACCCACGCGCAACACCTGCCGAAAGAACCAACGCTACTGTGATCAGCCATCTTGTAACTCTTCGAATCCTTCTAAATCATTGTCCAATACTTTTAAGTGAGCTGTTCAGAAGTCATCCTCTTTTTTCAGGTAAACATTATCGGAAATCTGCGGTTCAAGGCGTATATATCTGAAAAAGAGAGAAGACGAGTTAGGGATCTATTATTTCGAATATTTGTTTGATTTGACAGCTCATCAGTAGTGTAATTATTCTGAAGTGATTGAATGAAAGACATTCGAGTTTACACAGTCGAAATGTGGTAAAGAAAGTAATTAGTTTTCGATGGTTTTGCTAATTGCGTAAATAAAGAATCTGCGGAATCAATTTGTGGCGATTGATTGGCAAAAAATCATTTTGACAAAATTTGGTCGAATGAACAACGTCCCAAACAAATCATTTGACGGCAAACCAGTAGATATGTGATAATGTATTGCAAACTTGTGATCTGAACATGATATTGAAATGTAGTTGAATAGAAAAATATAATAATCAAAGTTGTAATAATAATATACAAGTTGAATGGAAAAATATAATAATCAAAGTTGTAATAATAATATACAAGTTGAATGGAAAAATATAATAATCAAAGTTGTAATAATAATATACAAGTTGAATGGAAAAATATAATAATCAAAGTTGTAATAATAATATACAAGTTGAATGGAAAAATATAATAATCAAAGTTGTAATAATAATATACAAGTTGAATGGAAAAATATAATAATCAAAGTTGTAATAATAATATACAAGTGTAATATACCTTCACAAATTTCGAAAGGTTATGTTTCTCTTAACATTTATTTATTTATAATATTGTTATTCGTATAACTTTTAAAAAAATCAATCAAATTGCCTGAAATTTAGTGTGACGATTGGCCAATGTACAGAAACCATATGGTAAGATTTTGAGAGCGATCGAGTTAAAGGTCAAGATCATTTAAAACCCAAGGATCGGATGGTCAAGGTCATTTATAAGCAGTGGCGCAGGTATGCGCTCTACGAGTGCCCATCATTTATGCAATCACATTGAAACTCCAATACGGATTGATACCATTAAAATCAATGCTTACTAATGGACTCAATGTGACATGAATCACGTACAGTGGCTCTTCACAAAATCTCATCTCGATTTATCTTGAAGTACCTTGCAGTATGGAATAGAGTTTTTAACTATTGGGTTACGAACTCTCTATTGGGTTACGAACTCTCTATTGGGTTTGGAACTCTCTATTGGGTTACGAACTCTCTATTGGGATTGGAACTCTCTATTGGGTTACGAACTCTCTATTGGGTTACGAACTCTCTATTGGGTTACGAACTCTCTATTGGGTTACGAACTCTCTATTGGGTTACGAACTCTCTATTGGGTTTGGAACTCTCTATTGGGTTACGAACTCTCTATTGGGATTGGAACTCTCTATTGGGTTACGAACTCTCTATTGGGTTACGAACTCTCTATTGGGTTACGAACTCTCTATTGGGTTACGAACTCTCTATTGGGTTACGAACTCTCTATTGGGTTACGAACTCTCTATTGGGTTTGGAACTCTCTATTGGGTTACGAACTCTCTATAGGGTTTGGAACTCTCTATTGTGTTAGGAACTCTCTATTGTGTTAGGAACTCTCTATTGGGTTACGAACTCTCTATTGGGTTACGAACTCTCTATTGGGTTTGGAACTCTCTATAGGGTTTGGAACTCTCTATTGTGTTAGGAACTCTCTATTGGGTTACGAACTCTCTATTGGGTTACGAACTCTCTATTGGGTTACGAACTCTCTATTGGGTAACGAACTCTCTATTGGGTTACGAACTCTCTATTGGGTTACGAACTCTCTATTGGGTTACGAACTCTCTATTTGTTTAGAGCTGCTGAGGAGCTAAAATATAACTTGGGTTAGAAAAAAGGTTGTATGGTGATAATGTCAGTCTGTCTGTCTGTCTGTCTGTCTGTCTGTCTGTCTGTCTGTCTGTCACAAAATACGTTACAGATACTCTATATCGATAGCATCTCTTAAAGTTAGTTAAATCAAAATATTGTCGCCAATAGAATATTTAAAAGTAACCCTCTATATACAGTGTCAGTCAGTCTGTCCGTCAAAAAACGGGTTTACCAGACATTCTATCAATAGCATCTCATAAAGTTGCAGTAAATCGAGTACGTAATGTGACCAACATAATTAAATACAAAGTATATTATTTTAAGAAGCATGTTACTAAACACATTTGCAGTGTTTTATTTTTTTCTGTCCAAAACTGTGTTTTTATTCTCAGTTTTCCGTCCTTTTTTTTATTCTCATTCCGTGGAATTTGCACGAGTCTTACTAGCAATTATAATTATACAATAAAAAAGATATTGTTATCTTCCATTGAAGTTTAACAATAAATATTAAATAAAAACATTCAAGAGTTTATTCGACTCCTTTTTGTTTACCAGTTTGTTATAATATTTCAATAGGATAATGAAATTGTTCATAATATCTCTCTTGCACTCATTGAATATATCTCTATTTTGTGAAAATAAATGTTTGGAATGATAGCAAGAAAATGACTTTTAATCTACGGATATTACAAAGAATATTTTATTTACCTTTTCTTGCTTCTAATAATTTTTTCAAATGACAGATGATGCTAAATAATACGGTTGGTACTGATAAAAAGAGTATAGAGTTAAAAACAGTAATAACAACACTGTTAACCACATTCTTTTCCCCAATAATCACCACATTTTTCACAACACTCATCAACACAATCTCCATTACACTCATCACCATATTAACCACATTCTCCACATCTCACATTCTGTATTACAACAATCACCACTCACCCTTTTCACCACCAATCACCATTTTAATAATTACCTTCACATCATTGTGAGTGGTGTGTTTGATTATCCTAGTAAAAGAAGACGCTTTTAATTCCTATAAATCGCTAACGTTTGAGCTGCCCGTGATTTGGCTCTAATGTATGCACAATATTAAATTAGCTGTGATAAATAAGGAGGGGAACATCTCTTGTTAATAATGCTCTCAAAACCCTCTGAATATATTAAATACTGGCGAAAAACCCGGAGATATTAAATGCTTGGCATAATTTAGGTTTCAGAACTAACCGTGAGTGAAGTAAGGTAAATTACTCAATTACCGGACACTTACGGTTATCAGATAATGAACGTTAACAGGCCCTACCCAATCTGACCTTTAGAAATCTTTATTACCTTCGCAAAATTGCAGTAGGTTATGTTTTGTACAGTAGGGTATTTGTAACTTTGTAATTCACATAACACGAAAAGTATTCAACCAAAATGCCTGAAATTTGGTGGGCCGATTGTTCATTATCCAGGAACCATTTGATCAGATTTTGGGAGTGACCAGGTCAAGAGTCAGGGTCATTTATAACTCAATAAGATTATAATTAAAGTGGTAGCAAAATGGGCCAACATGGTAACAGCATGGGTTGGTATGTTGAACCCATCTTGGCCCAAGATGTTGCCAATATGTTAATCCTGGAACGACCAGAGTGCTTGAGAGGCTTGTTCCAGAGGAATTAAAACTTTTTACTATTAAATATTGACTGGATTTGCTGGGAGTCTGGGATCTTTATAGTTAACTTTAATAAATATAGTTTTCAAATCAATGAAAATAATAAAATATGTTTAGTTTTTATTTAGTTATCTAACATTTTATTACCAGGCGTAAATCTAGACCTCTGATGAAATGCATGTGTTGTTGTGACACATTCTAATTTACAGAGAATAGCTATTGTCAGGTCGAAGTTTTCCACCTTTCTCCTGATGATGAATAGAAATCTTTCTATTCGAAAGCTTGAAACCTGATAAAACCTTCAACGTTGAGTTTAAATAAATTCTTGATAATATTGATTTCCCGTTGAGTTTTGAATCTTTTTCATCAAAGAAAATAACTATTATTCCTATAAGTGATACTTCCAGTGGAATAGAAAATGTGACACATCAGTGATTGTAGCTCATCCAGGCTCCAGAGGCCCACTTTATCAAAAATGATGTAAAACAAAATAAAACCAATTGTATTGAATTATGTTAACTGATAATTATTCATTGAATAAATATGTTATAGACGATGGAAGTCAGAGAGCTTCAACTACTTATGTCAATTAGTTTTCGAATTATGGTTCAATATTCAAAACTAGACCAGGCCTCTGAGACCACTGGTCGTTCCAGGGTTGAGCAAGTTTCAGCCATATAATGTTGATAAGTTATATATTAATCAGGACAGACAAATTTGACAATTAAATGAGATTTATTCGCCACATTCCATGAGAATTGAAAACCACAGCAACCCCATGTAATTTCTAGGCTACTTTTCAGTCTGCCATCTCTTGCCCATCTAACCATCTAGTGCCCATGTTGGCACAATGTGTCATGGTTGCTTGGGTTGTGCCCTTTTAGTTGAGATTTGTTTTCATGCACTTTCATCGATTACTAATACGGTACACAGAAACCTAAATAAATGAATTCTGAATATAACAGAAATTAATAAAATAAAGTTATTATGCACCCAGAAAGTTATGGCCCCACCATAACTTTCTCTCTTAATATTCTATGGCCCCACCATAACTTTTTCTCTTAATATTCTATGGCCCCACCATAACTTTCTCTCTTAATATTCTATGGCCCCACCATAACTTTCTCTCTTAATCTCCTATGGCTCCACCATAACTTTCACTCAATTTATTGTCTAAACCTCACCATTTTAACATCGAAATTTTCAACCTGTGCTACAATTATTAATTTTCCTCCGAAATCAGCGGCCGATGAATTTATTTATTTGTTGCGGTAAAAAATTTCAATTTGATGTGAAGTGCACGAAACAAAAAGTATTTTATTTTTGCCGAAAGTAAATATTGGTAAATTGGATGAAATAGTTGTGGGCTAGAGAATTGGTGTCAGAAAAATATTGTACTTGTAGCACTATTTGTTTTCAATTATTTTCGATGAGTCAATAGAAATGCTCTCGCTGCAGTGAATTTATGTCATACTGTTTGTTTCAAAGCCACTACACCTAAATAACGAAACAAAAATGTTAACAATGAATACTATGTCTGGGGTAGTATGTACTATCAGAGAAAAAAGTCACTGTGATGATGTACTATCAGAGAAAAGAGTCACTGTGAGTATGTGCTATCATAGAAAAGTCACTGTGATGATGTATTATCAGAGAAAAGAGTCACTGTGATGATGTATTATCAGAAAAAAGAGTATGTACTATCAGAGAAAGGAGTACCTGTTTCAACCAGAATTACAACATTCAATATTATTGTAAATGATATCAGTGTGACTGTTTTTTTTTTTTGGTACCTGGTAAATATCTCACAAACATTTGCTCGGAAGATAATTTCTCCAAAATAATTGCTCGAGAAACAATTATCGAATGAACAGTTACTCGAATGAACAATTACTCGAAAATTCTACTAATAACACCTTGGGAATGCTCAATTTACTTCCCTAATTCATCAATAGAGCAATTGCAAGATTATTCAATCAATTATTCGTTCGAGCAATTGTTTTTCGAGAAATTGTTCGTTCAACAATATGTGTTCTCGAGCAATATTTTTCGAGTAATTACTTTTGAGCATTTTTTTTCCAATAATTACGTTTCGAGCAATTGTTTTCGAGCAATAGTTTACGACCAATTATCTTACAAGCAGTTGTTTTCGTGCAATAATTTGCATTTCGAACTGCGAGCAACTGTTTTCGAGCAATTTACCTATAACATTTGCTAGAATATCTTTGCCTAACTTCACCATCTGACCAATAGTGAACGTTGTTAGAGTTAACTTCAGAATATGCCGCTACCGAAGTTATTCATATCAAGGAGTTTAACTAACTAGTATTTGTTCAGCCAAACCACTGTGTAGTGAACAGAGAGTTTCCTAGAAACCACTTGTATAGATTGTAACAGTTTATAACTCTACTGAGTTTCTGTTTGATTCGTTAAATGAATGAAAAGTTAAAAAATAGATTGCACAGAAATCATAACTTGCACAACCGTACCGCAAAAAATAGGTTGCAAATTAACCCACCGAATCTGGGAAATTAAATTTAGTGATATATATTTTAGGATTTAAAATGATGATATTCTCCATTAAACTCAAGAAAAATTAAATTTGTCATCTTGAGTAAATATCAGATAAAAGTTACATATCTTGTAAATATTCTCATTATTCATTTATCATAACAACATACTCCTATTCATTACTCATAAAGTAACAATCATACTCATAACTCATGACGTAGCTCTCATACTCATAACTTATGACGTCACTTTCATACTCATAACTCATGACGTAGCTCTCATACTCATAACTTATGACGTCACTTTCATACTCATAACTCATGACATTACTCTCATACTCATTACTCATGACGTCACTCTCATACTCATTACTCATGATGTCACTCTCATACTCATAACTCATGACGTTACACTCATACTCATAACTCATGACGTCACTCTCATACTCATAACTCATGATGTCACTCTCATACTCATTACTCATGATGTCACTCTCATACTCATAACTCATGACGTTACACTCATACTCATAACTCATGACGTCACTCTCATACTCATAACTCATGACGTCACTTTCATACTCATTACTCATGAGGTTATAACCCCCTGGCCGTACAGGCACTGTATTTAGCCAACCTGTCTCAAACAAGTCAGAAACATTTCTCAAACACATTTCAAACACGTTTCAAACAAGCTTCAAACACGTTTCTAACAAGCTTCAAACACGTTTCTAACAATCTTCAAAAACGTTTCAAACATGTCTCTAACACGTCTAAAACTTGTCCCAAAAACGTTTCACTCAAGTTCTTTCTAACACGCTTCAAACACGTTGTTTCTAACACTTTGCAAACACGTCTCAATCACATCACAAACATGTTTCAAACACGTTTCAAACAATTCACAAACATGTTTCAAGCAAGACTCAAACATGTTACAAAAACGTTTCAAACAATTCACAAACATGTTTCAAACACGTTTCAAACATGTCCACCAGCACTCCACTCCTCACTCCTGCAGAACTTTATGGCTAACTTTTATGATGTTTATGACGGTTAATAGGAATTTATTATCCCATTTGATGGCGCAGTTAGAAACTCAGAGAAGTGAAGTTTATATTTTAGTTTATTCTTAGAATTCATAGAAAACGTTAGGTATATTTGCTTGGTGGTGTAGGGTAAGTTCTTAGTTATCGGACGGTTCACCATTTCCGAGCATGAAAATATGTATACATAATATAAAAAGTTATAACAATAATTTATATACATTTTTACCTATAAGATCGAAAATGTGTTACAATTTTACGATATCTAATGTTACAGTTTTACGATATCTAATGTTACAGTTTTACGATATCTAATGTTACAGTTTTATGATATCTATTGTTACAGTTTTATGATATCTAATGTTACAGTTTTATGATATTTAATTTTACAGTTTTACGCTACTTAATTTTACAGTTTTACGATATCTAATGTTACAGTTTTACGATATCTAATGTTACAGTTTTACGATATCTAATGTTACAGTTTTATGATATCTGATGTTAGAGTTTTACGATATCTAATGTTACAGTTTTATGATATCTAATGTTACAGTTTTACGATATCTAATGTTACAGTTTTACGATATCTAATGTTACAGTTTTATGATATCTAATGTCACAGTTTTATGATATCTAATGTTACAATTTTACGATATCTAATGTTACAGTTTTACGATATTTAATTTTACAGTTTTACGATATCTAATGTTACAGTTTTACGATATCTAATGTTACAGTTTTACGATATTTAATTTTACAGTTTTACGATATCTAATGTTACAGTTTTACGATATTTAATTTTACAGTTTTACGATATCTAATGTTACAGTTTTACGATATCTAATGTTGCAGTTTTACGATATTTAATTTTACAGTTTTACGATACTTAATTTTACAGTTTTACGATATCTAATGTTACAGTTTTACGATATTTAATTTTACAGTTTTACGATATCTAATGTTACAGTTTTACGATATCTAATGTTACAGTTTTACGATATCTAATGTTACAGTTTTACGATATCTAATGTTACAGTTTTACGATATCTAATGTTACAGTTTTACGATATTTAATTTTACAGTTTTACGATATCTAATGTTACAGTTTCACGATATTTAATGTTACAGTTTTACGATATCTAATGTTACAGTTTTACGATATCTAATGTTACAGTTTTACGATATCAAATGTTACAGTTTTACGATATCTAATGTTACAGTTTTACGATATCAAATGTTACAGTTTTACGATATCTAATGTTACAGTTTTACGATATCTAATGTTACAGTTTCACGATATTTAATGTTACAGTTTTACGATATCTAATGTTACAGTTTTACGATATCTAATGTTACAGTTTTACGATATCAAATGTTACAGTTTTACGATATCTAATGTTACAGTTTTATGATATTTAATTTTACAGTTTTACGATACTTAATTTTACAGTTTTACGATATCTAATGTTACAGTTTTACGATATCTAATGTTACAGTTTTACGATATCTAATGTTACAGTTTTATGATATCTGATGTTAGAGTTTTACGATATCTAATGTTACAGTTTTATGATATCTAATGTTACAGTTTTACGATATCTAATGTTACAGTTTTACGATATCTAATGTTACAGTTTTATGATATCTAATGTTACAGTTTTCGATATCTAATGTTACAGTTTTATGATATCTGATGTTAGAGTTTTACGATATCTAATGTTACAGTTTTATGATATCTAATGTCACAGTTTTATGATATCTAATGTTACAATTTTACGATATCTAATGTTACAGTTTTATGATATCTGATGTTACAGTTTTATGATATTTAATTTTACAGTTTTACGATACTTAATTTTACAGTTTTACGATATCTAATGTTACAGTTTTACGATATTTAATTTTACAGTTTTACGATATCTAATGTTACAGTTTTACGATATCTAATGTTACAGTTTTACGATATTTAATTTTACAGTTTTACGATATCTAATGTTACAGTTTTACGATATTTAATTTTACAGTTTTACGATATCTAATGTTACAGTTTTACGATATCTAATGTTGCAGTTTTACGATATTTAATTTTACAGTTTTACGATACTTAATTTTACAGTTTTACGATATCTAATGTTACAGTTTTACGATATTTAATTTTACAGTTTTACGATATCTAATGTTACAGTTTTACGATATCTAATGTTACAGTTTTACGATATCTAATGTTACAGTTTTACGATATCTAATGTTACAGTTTTACGATATCTAATATTACAGTTTTACGATATTTAATTTTACAGTTTTACGATATCAAAGGTTACAGTTTCACAATATTTAATGTTACAGTTTTACGATATCTAATGTTACAGTTCTACGATATCTAATGTTACAGTTTTACGATATCAAATGTTACAGTTTTACGATATCTAATGTTACAGTTTTACGATATCAAATGTTACAGTTTTACGATATCTAATGTTACAGTTTTACGATATCTAATGTTACAGTTTCACGATATTTAATGTTACAGTTTTACGATATCTAATGTTACAGTTTTACGATATCTAATGTTAGAGTTTCACGATATCTAATGTTACAATGAATTCTGTATTAATCATAATAATTGAAATACATTTTAATCGATTATCAGAACTGTTTCAGTAATTAATCTTTAACATTTATTAATAATAAATATAGTAAGCCACAATCTATTATTAAGTAAGTATTTAACGTTTGTTTGTATGTTAAATTAATTCATTGTCTTATCATTGATTAAATGATTTAAAATGAACAACTGCTGGAGAGATATTTATTAGTATATCTCTTTCTATACTTATTGATATACCAATAGATATATCTATTGATATACCAATAGATATATCTATAGATATACCAATAGATATATCTATAGATATACCAATAGATATATCTATTGATATACCAATAGATATATCTATAGATATACCAATAGATATATCTATAGATATACCAATAGATATATCTATAGATATACCAATAGATATATCTATAGATATATCAATAGATATGTCAATAGATATATCTATAGATATACCAATAGATATATCTATAGATATATCAATAGATATATCAATAGATATATCAATAGATATGTCAATAGATATATACTCTAATAAATAGAAATGTTAAAATTAAACTCTAAGCTGCTGAAGCGCATGCAACTCCTGTGAATTTATTGCACTACTTAAAACATCCATCACCAATTGACAAGAAACATTAAATCGTGTAACTGCTTCATGTAACTGACGATGAAGTACGATAGAGTAACATGTAACTGACGATGAGGTACGATAGAGTAACATGTAACTGACGATGAGGTACGATAGAGTAACATGTAACTGACGATGAGGTACGATAGAGTAACATGTAACTGACGATGAGGTACGATAGAGTAACATGTAACTGACGATGAGGTACGATAGAGTAACATGTAACTGACGATGAGGTACGATAGAGTAACATGTAACTGACGATGAGGTACGATAGAGTAACATGTAACTGACGATGAGGTACGATAGAGTAACATGTAACTGACGATGAGGTACGATAGAGTAACATGTAACTGACGATGAGGTACGATAGAGTAACATGTAACTGACGATGAGGTACGATAAAGTAACATGTAATGACGATGAGGTACGATAGAGTAACATGTAATGACGATGAGGTACGATAGAGTAACATGTAACTGACGATGAGGTACGATAGAGTAACATGTAATGACGATGAGGTAGGATAAAGTTGAATTACAATCATAAGATTTCATATACAATGCGTATGAAAAATAAATATAACCTCGTAACTTTTATTACATAATTGCAATCACTTATTTATGTAAAATAGTATGTAAAACGTACAATAATTAATCAGTGTCTATATAGACAATAGTATATTGTAATTGTGACACTATAGTATGAAATATACATGATTGAATGCAATATTTTTCCCATTCATTCGATTCTTTTTTCAAATTAATTATAATTATAAAGTTAATTTCTTGTACCATATACACTTTATTCATTGCAGATAATTAATCCAATTGAAATAATAAAAGTTAGTTATTAATAGAGCTTGTATTGCAATAACAAAGTATTTTATACATGTTATCAATTGATTATTTACATGGTACATATATATTTTTAAAAATGATGTCCAATAACATCATAGCGCCATAATTTCTAATTGGATATTAGCAGTAATTTTCACTACCGTTTGGAAACAGTATTTCATATTATTATTTAATTATTAATGAATTGGGATGGTTTTAATCATTTTATGTATGTTTTGTGATATTTATAGTTTATATTCAGTAAAACTGTTTTTATTTTGTATTCTAAAGAAGATTAAAGAAGATTAAAGAAGATTAAAGAAGATTAAATGAAATTTGATAAAAAAATTTACGAAAAACTAGTTTTATTTTTATTAATTATTACCTTCGCGAATTTTTTGTGGAAGGTTATATTTTACCCTGCATTTATTTATTTATTTATTGATTATCTTGTTATTAGCATAACTAAAAAGATATTTAACCTAATTGCCTTAAATTTAGTGGGACGGTTGGCCAATGTCCAGTAACTTTCTGGTAGAATTTAAGGAGCGATCCGGTCAAAGGATCGCTCCATTTATAACATGCAATATGGTTCAATACTTTTTGAGTTATTAAGTTATAAATGACCTTGACCGTTACCTTTAACCGAATCGCTCCCAAAATTGGACCTTGTCCAAACGTCCTATCAAATTTTAGACAATTTGGTTGAATACTTTTTGAGTTATTGAGTTATGAATAGCCTTGACCTTGATCTTTGACCTTTGACCCGAGCTATATAATGAAATGGTTCCTGTATATTGACCAATCGTCCCACCAAGTTTCATACAATATGGTTCAATAATTTTTGAGTTATAAGTGACCATGACCTTGACCTTTGACCGGGCCACTCCCCAAATTGTACCAGAAGGTCACTGGACACGAACCAATCGTTTCACCAAATTTTAGGCAATTTGGTTAGACACTTTTTCAGTTAAGCGAATAACAAATAAATAAATACCGTCTACAATAAAACCCCTCCTCATTCTGTTAAGGCAACTATAAATACCAATTATGTCACTTTTATCTAAATAGTAATTTACCTAATATTGACGCAATCAAGGCAATTCACAAAATAGTTTGGTCACATGAGGAGGGCTAACTACCTTGCTCTTGACTCTCCAAACCATACTGAACTAGTAATTAGTAGATCAACAGGTAGACTTGAAATATACAGGTATTAAATTTTTATATGCTAATTTGACTTTACATGATATAATTTATAAAATAAATTAAATGAATTATTACAGAAGTTAGAATTCAAAAATTTATAACTGATGGAACATAAAGTAATAATAAAAAAGTAAGATTTTGACATAGAAAAAATCTAGTGGTTAATTCATTAAAAAACGAAACATTGCCATACACTTCCCCTACAAGTGCAATAACAATACACTTCCCCTACAAGTGCAATAACCATACACTTCACCTACAAGTGCAATAACCATACACTTCCCATACAAGTGCAATAACCATACACTTCCCCTACAAGTGCAATAACCATGCAATAACTATCATAATAGTGCCATATTCTTTCCTCCATCGGGTTCACATCATAGCATTGGTGTGTAGTTTGGATTGCTATTCAGCTTATGAAGGTGAGAAATAATGGTAGGCACGGATTGAGAGAAAGAATGGAATTATTGTATGCTATGCTATTTCTGCCTAATGACTATATGTTTAAAAATTAGGCAACGTGAACTCGTAGTGCGCATACCTTCGCCGTAACTTATAAAGGACATTGACCATCAAATAATATATGTGTTATAAATGACCTTGACCTTCGACCTGTTTGCACCTAAAATCTGATAAACAGGTTCCTGGACATTGACCAATTGTCCCACCAAATTTCAGACAAAATGGTTGAATGCTCTTTGAGTTATGCGAATAACAAGATGAGAATTAAATAAATGCAACCTAAAATATTACCTTCTGCAGTCAAACAAAATATGGTAAGTTACGAATTACCAGTCGGTTTCACATCTTCGGTCAAATGAGAAAACACGATTCAATAATTAAAAATTATTTTTTATTTTAATTAGTATCCATGATACCAACACTTCAACAGGTATCATGGATACTAATTGAGAATATCTAGGGTGAGATATCTACCTAACAACTTGATGTTTGCATTCTTTCCTTTTGACCCTAATTACATTATAATTTATAAATTCACCAATTCACTTAATTTACTCTTTTCTAGATATGATATAAGTACATACAGTTTTGAACTACGGCAGTACATAGTATTATTCCAGTCTTTTGATGAAAGTTATTTATTTCACAGTTGTTGAATATTCCACTAATTAAATAATTATTTTATGACAGTTAGTAATAGATATTAAATATTAAATCCAAATATTTATAAAGAGAACAAATATTTTTCATAAAATTAGTCTCATCTCCATCGATATTCCAAAATATTTTTCATAAAATTAAAACTTATTTTCAAATTTAAGGAAAGAAGTTGAAAAAATATGTTGATTGTCTTACATATGACGTAAGACATCTATATGGCCAATCGTCTGTTTTCAATCAGTGATTATAATCAAAGAGAAACCAAATTCTATACACAAAAATAATTAATTATTCGACGAAAATCCAGAGGTTGTTTAGCGTAGAACTTAAAATTCATTGCTGGAAATTATGAAACCAAATTCAGACTATAATATCTGAAACTTGATGGGCATTTGTGAAGAGTATACCTTCACTACCAATTCGAACGATTTTGACCTTTTAATCAAAAAATCTGATAAAATGGTATTTGACCATTGACCAATCGTCCCACAAAATTAGAGACAATTAGGTTCAATACTTTTCGAGTTAATAACAAAATTACAAATAAATAAAATCCGATCTAAACATAACCTTCCGCAATTTTGCAAGGCTAAAATAGGATATTTTACTCTGAGCTCAATTCTGTGTACAGTTGTCGACAGTAATAATTTCCATCTGGGTAGAGGATAACATGTTCTCCAGATGGTGCTTGGATCACTTAGGTGGCAATATGTCAGCCCAGACAACGTTAACTCTGTTAGCCTTTCAAGGCAGCGAATAATACGTCCGACCTCGTGAGAATATCGTCCTGATATTGGCTCTCCAGCTCTAGGGAATATTGCCCTGATATTGGTTCTCTATTGGTCATCAGCGATCACTCAGCCCAATTATTATTGTAATGGATATAGACACAGACTGGCAATGCGTATTCTATCAACCTTCCTATGTAATAAAATTAGTATTTATTGGATAGACATCAAGAAGATCAAACTGTTAACTGTTCAATTGCCTTCTGAGTGTACTAGCAGAGAAAGAGTCACTGCGATGATGTACTATCAGAGAAAAGAGTAACTGCGATGATGTACTATCAGAGAAAAGAGTCACTGTGATGATGTACTATCAGAGAATATAGTCACTGTGATGATGTACTATCAGAGAAAAGAGTCACTGTGATGATGTACTATCAGAGAAAAGAGTCACTGTGATGATGTACTAGCAGAGAAAAGAGTCACTGTGATGATGTACTAGCAGAGAAAAGAGTCACTGTGATGATGTACTAGCAGAGAAAAGATTCACTGTGATGATGTACTATCAGAGAAAAGAGTCACTGCGATGATGTACTGTCAGAGAAAAGAATCACTGCGATGATGTACTATCAGAGAAAAGAGTCACTGTGATGATGTACTATCAGAGAAAAGAGTCACTGTGATGATGTACTATCAGAGAAAAGAGTCACTGTGATGATGTACTATCAGAGAAAAGAGTCACTGTGATGATGTACTATCAGAGAAAAGAGTCACTGTGATGATGTACTATCAGAGAAAAGAGTCACTGTGATGATGTACTATCAGAGAAAAGAGTCACTGCGATGATGTACTAGCAGAGAAAAGATTCACTGTGATGATGTACTATCAGAGAAAAGAGTCACTGTGATGATGTACTATCAGAGAAAAGAGTCACTGTGATGATGTACTAGCAGAGAAAAGAGTCACTGTGATGATGTACTAGCAGAGAAAAGAGTCACTGTGATGATGTACTATCAGAGAAAAGAGTCACTGTGATGATGTACTGTCAAAGAAAAGAGTCACTGTGATGATGTACTGTCAAAGAAAAGAGTCACTGTGATGATGTACTATCAGAGAAAAGAGTCACTGCGATGATGTACTATCAGAGAAAAGAGTCACTGCGATGATGTACTATCAGAGAAAAGAGTCACTGTGATGATGTACTATCACAGAAAAGAGTCACTGTGATGATGTACTATCAGAGAAAAGAGTCACTGTGACGATGTACTATCAGAGAAAAGAGTCACTGTGATGATGTACTAGCAGAGAAAAGAGTCACTGTGATGATGTACTAGCAGAGAAAAGATTCACTGTGATGATGTACTATCAGAGAAAAGAGTCACTGCGATGATGTACTGTCAGAGAAAAGAATCACTGTGATGATGTACTATCAGAGAAAAGAGTCACTGTGATGATGTACTATCAGAGAAAAGAGTCACTGTGATGATGTACTATCAGAGAAAAGAGTCACTGTGATGATGTACTAGCAGAGAAAAGAGTCACTGCGATGATGTACTATCAGAGAAAAGAGTCACTGTGATGATGTACTATCAGAGAAAAGAGTCACTGTGATGATGTACTATCAGAGAAAAGAGTCACTGTGATGATGTACTATCAGAGAAAAGAGTCACTGCGATGATGTACTATCAGAGAAAAGAGTCACTGCGATGATGTACTATCAGAGAAAAGAGTCACTGTGATGATGTACTATCAGAGAAAAGAGTCACTGTGATGATGTACTATCAGAGAAAAGAGTCACTGTGATGATGTACTATCAGAGAAAAGAGTCACTGTGATGATGTACTATCAGAGAAAAGAGTCACTGTGATGATGTACTATCAGAGAAAAGAGTCACTGTGATGATGTACTGTCAAAGAAAAGAGTCACTGTGATGATGTACTATCAGAGAAAAGAGTCACTGTGGTGATGTACTATCAGGGAAAAGAGTCACTTTGATGATGTACTATCAGAGAAAAGAGTCACTGTGATGATGTACTGTCAAAGAAAAGAGTCACTGTGATGATGTACTATCAGAGAAAAGAGTCACTGTGGTGATGTACTATCAGAGAAAAGAGTCACTGTGATGATGTACTATCAGAGAACAGAGTCATTGTGATGATGTACTATCAGAGAAAAGAGTCACTTTGGTGATGTGCTATCAGAGAAAAGAGTCACTGTGATGATGTACTATCAGAGAAAAGAGTCACTTTGATGATGTACTATCAGAGAAAAGAGTCACTGTGATGATGTACTGTCAAAGAAAAGAGTCACTGTGATGATGTACTATCAGAGAAAAGAGTCACTTTGGTGATGTGCTATCAGAGAAAAGAGTCACTGTGGTGATGTACTATCAGAGAAAAGAGTCACTGTGATGATGTACTATCAGAGAAAAGAGTCACTGTGATGATGTACTATCAGGGATAAAAGTCACTGCTTAAATTTAATTCCACAAAATTGATCACAGTTCTCTTATTACTTTCATCTTATAAGATTATCGTTATTTTAATTAAATCAATTCAACAATATTCTGAAGCATTACAATTAGTATAGTTTCTGTTTGTAAATGAGAAATTAGTAAACAATGAGAAATATTAATATATATATTATTTCTTTGTCTGTACGCACGTCAATGTTGATTCTAAGTGATTCATCTAAAGCCTGGCTGACAAAAAGAGAAACTTGAGCAAAATCTCGCCCTTAAGCGATGCAAATTTCCTAAGATTTAAGTTATTCGAGCAAAACAAGAGAAGAATACGTCAGGCGACAGAAACTTGAGTACATTAAAAACACCATCAAAAGTATAACACAAAGAGTTCTGACTTGAAGACGGCTCTTTTGCTCTTTTTTTCTGCATACGTGCTGCAATGCTGTCGAAAGTATTCTACTCACAATAGCACTCCTGATATTAACTTATAATCAGTTCTTCGTGCTCCTTCAAGAACTCCATTGATATTCAAAAAATAGTCTCAAGTCTTCACCAAACTTTGGTGTTTGTAGAATGAGTTAGGTAGGATTTTTCGTCTAGAGAGAGTCATGCTGTCAATGCTCATGTATTGCGCCCGAGAAACATCTTAGCTGAATGAAAGGCAAGGAAACATCTTAGCCGAATTGAAGGCAGGGAAACTTCTTAGCCGAATGAAAGGCAAGGAAACATCTTAGCCGAATTGAAGGCAGGGAAACATCTTAGCCGAATGAAAGGCAAGGAAACATCTTAGCCGAATGAAAGGCAAGGAAACATCTTAGCCGAATTGAAGGCAAGGAAACATCTTAGCCGAATGAAAGGCAAGGAAACATCTTAGCCGAATGAAAGGCAAGGAAACATCTTAGCCGAATGAAAGGCAAGGAAACATCTTAACCGAATGAAAGACAAGGAAACATCTTAGCCAAATGAAAGACAAGGAAACATCTTAACCAAATGAAAGACAAGGAAACATCTTAACCAAATGCCGAATAGTTTTTAACCGTATGCTGGATTGTTGAAAATTCAATTCGAATGCCGAATAGTTGAATATTTTAACCGAATGCCGAATAGTTGAACATTTTAACCGTATGCCGAATAGTTGAACATTTTAACCATATGCCGAATAGTTGAACATTTTAACCGTATGCCGAATAGTTGAACATTTTAACCATATGCCGAATAGTTGAACATTTTAACCGTATGCCGAATAGTTGAACATTTTAACCATATGCCGAATAGTTGAACATTTTAACCGTATGCCAAATAGTTGAACATTTTAACCGTATGCTGGCTTGTTGAAAATCTAATTCGATTGGACTGAAATCTTCAGAGACAAGTCTCTTCTAGCCGCCAGAGTTCTAAGATGTTAACACTCGGTGTCCCTGAATACATTTCAATACCAATGAGTTCCGAAAGAATATTTCGGGAGCTTCGGGCGCTAACGAATGAATTTCAAGAACAGATATGCAGTAATTCCACTTCAAGTTAGGATAGGAGTGAGAAGTAGATACTGATTGAAATTATCTTACAGGAGATATTTCCGGAATTTTTTGAAAATCACTTCCGACATGTCGGACTATTTTATTTTAAGAAATGGTCCATGGTTACAAATCGAGAAAAAAGTATCGGCATTGGATACAAAATATAGTATCAGTGAAATAAATTTATCTTTTACAAACAATGTTCTTCAGTTAAGCTTAAAAATGTTGTTTCATGAGCATTAAACTTGAATATTTTTAGAAATAAATTTACAATTAGCTTCTAATTTGAGAATTTTGAAAAATTAATCATTTTTTAGTTAAAATTAAATAGATATTTTGCAGAACTATTCATTTATATAAACTATTATTCATCAATATAATATTTTTTATTTCAATAAAGATCAGTATTATTATTTTTATAAGCCCACCAGTAATGGTGAGGCCATAGGAGATCTAATAGGGTCCCCTCACTTAATCTTCTATGGCCCACCATAATTTTCTATTTGGGTAGACACAAATTTGACAAATCTGATCACCAATCTATCCCTTCCTATAACTTATGTTGAATTCCGATATTAGGCAATATATCGTTCATATTGATTGAATAAAGTTGTCCAAAAGTTAACCAATTAAATTGTATCCAATTACACATGCTAGATATAACCAGGAATTTATCACCAACTGAATGATTGCCATATGCATTAGCTTCAAAAGGGACAGGCAAAGCCAATGCATTTAATAACTAGGCAACAAAGAAATAGCCTTATCAATTAATTACTCGACTATAACAAGGGATTTAACATATCCTAGTACACTAATTGTCAATTATGACAGGACTTTCATCTTAACTCAATTATTGTTTGAATGTTATTTAAAGCGTAAATATATAAAACATGCAATAAAATATTCAAGCTCATTCAATTTACAGCGCATGGTAAAGCTAAATAACTTCTTTTTAGGGGAAAAAACACACATCGAGTTTACCGCACCGAAATTGGACGTAGAGTTGCAATTTAGACGTCAGTTGCTGAGAGCTCCAGCCTACTTTAGACCTCGAGGCGGACTAACTAAGTTAAATAGTGAGATGTTTCGTCATATGGAGGCAAAAGTTTGTCAATTTATTACGACTTTATCATTTGATGGTGGGGAATTCGCTGCATGAATAATGCTGAACTGAATTATACGGTCGAATGATATGGGATTCGTAATGAGTTTTATCTTCAAAATACTAAATACCTGCATAAGAAATAAACAAATGATGAATTTTAACAACATTTGAAATATCTGATCAAAGAATATTATGAAATGTAAAAATATTTTAAGATTTGCAAAGGTATGAGAAAAAAACCTGGTTGGAATATTGCATCCGACTGGTTTTCGACAGTGTCGGTATTTGGTAATATTTAATTATATAATTTTTCTACATGTTTTAAAACTATGCAGCAAAGTAAGATAAAAAATATATCTAAGATTGTCTGTGAATGATATACTGACCGAAATACATAATAAATATAATTGCATGGCTTATATTAATTAGTGAGAAAATTATTCACTACTAGTGATATTTGACCAATAGATAGAAATATTAGATTCCATATAAGTTGTTCGAAGATCGTACTCTGCGGGGTTGTTTATGATTCACAATGTTCATTAATGGCATATAATATATTTCCATTAGAGTATTACTGAAGATACTAAACTGCTTTAAGATACACTAGTCTCAGAAAAATGAACGTGCTGCCACCTATGTTTCAAAGTGGTTAATAGCCGTTCCTCTGGTAAGTTAGTTAATTTTCTATATATACTAAAAATAACAGATACACAATTTTCTGAAGGAAAATTGTAAATAAAAATCAAGTTAAGTTTCTTTACATTTTTTTTTATCAACGCTAGATGCTGCGATTGCGTACCAACTTTTAGTACCCATTTCTAAATATAGGTGGCAGCACGATGCATTTTAGAAACAGAAATTCCCGAGAATGGTGTATTTCGTTGAAGCATAAGATATTTTGTATTACTGATATTAAATATCAAGATGTTATTGACAAATAGAGTAATGTTAATTAGTTATCTCATTTTCCACCAAGTAATTAACTACAAAACAAGTGTATTCGAGCCAAAGCCAATATTGTGATTATGGCACGCGCTTGGAGAATACATCAAAAACATATCACAAAATCATGATCATTTTGTAGTGAACCTGAATATCATTGTACAACCTAACTGAACTACCAATTTTATTTCATTCTCTCACTCCTGTAAGAATACATTGAGTAAATTAGAACAGTCATGATATGAATGTAGCATAATAATTGTGATAATTAGGCATGAATTACAGGGCGATTATCACGTCACATGGAACAATACTTACACTTCTAAGCTTGTAATGAAATAGAATATCCTGTACAACTGAATATTAAGTCTCTGTTACTGCAATACCACACTATTCTTCAACTTTTACGATAGATCAGGAGAAAGATAGGTCTAAAAATCTAGTGGCCACATTTCAATGATGAGGACAAGCCTTCAGTAGGTAGCACAGGCAATTGACCCGATAGTAACTTGTGTGTAACTGTGGCATGATTGCAAAGACAAACCTCATTGTAATCTTTGATTTATGTTCTGAATTATAACCCCGACATCATTGAGTTGGTGTTTACTCGCCAGGCGAATGATATGCTTTGCAACAATACGCATTATACACACACAGAGAGAGAATTTGTTTGCTATTATGCACATTTGCTTTGAGTCGGTGGCAATGCACACAACTTCTTTGTAATTAGATACGAATTGATTAGAGATAAATACACAAGCGTTACTGGTATTCAAATATTATGTAAGAGATTACGAAGAATGTTTGTGTATTGACGCCGAAAGCAGGAATTAAATTGGTTTGATTTGACGTAGAGTGAAACGCTTTGTAGGTCAAACGTTTTGTACTAAAGTTCATGAACTAGTAAGGTTGGTTGCGGAGTACTACTCTCTACAGCGGAGTAATACACTCAATAACGGAGTAATACACTATACAGCAGAGTGCTACACTCTACAGCGGAGTGCTACACTCTACAGCGGAGTAATACACTCTACTGCGGATTAATACACTCTACAGCGGAGTAATACACTCTATAGCGGAGTAATACACTCTACAGCAGAGTAATACACTCTACAGCGGAGTAATACACTCTACAGCGGAGTAATACACTCTACAGCGGATTAATACACTCTATAGCGGAGTAATACACTCTACAGCGGAGTAATACACTCTACAGCGGATTAATACACTCTATAGTGGAGTAATACACTCTACAGCGGAGTAATACACTCTACAGCGGATTAATACACTCTATAGCGGAGTAATACACTCTACAGCGGATTAATACACTCTATAGCGAAGTAATACACTCTACAGCGGAGTAATACACTCTACAGCGGAGTAATACACTCTACAGCGGAGTAATACACTCTACAGCGGATTAATACACTCTGCAGAGGAGTAATACACTCTATAGCGGAGTGATTTACTCTACAGCGGAGTAATACACTCTACAGTGCAGTAATACACACTACAGCGGACTAATACACTCTGCAGAGGAGTAATACACTCTATAGCGGAGTGATTTACTCTACAGCGGAGTAATACACTCTACAGTGCAGTAATACACTCTGCAGAGGAGTAATACACTCTAAAGCGGAGCAATACACTCTAAAGCGGAGCAATACACTCTACAGCGGAGTAATACACTCTAAAGCGGAGCAATACACTCTAAAGCGGAGCAATAAACTTTGTTGTAGATTAATACACTCCACAGCGAAGTGATACATATATGTTATAAGGCTGATTAATACACTGAAGGGAAGTCAAAACATCTACATTGAGTGATTCCTTTTCCACTCTATAGATCAAATGTAAGTACAGCGATTAGATCAATTGTAGGTACAACGATTACTCCAATGTGAGTGCAAACTAATGAGTGCTAGATTCTGCTGCGGAGTGATACGTGTTTTCACTTAAATGAAAACTTGGAGAAGTTTTCATTCAAGCGGAGCGATACATCTTACAGCAGGGAAAGTGTTTTAAGTAAATAATTTTCGAATGCAAATCATGATGTTTACTCCTTTCCGTTCTTATTATTGACATTAAGATGCATTACTAAGGGATATATTGCGCATCATATGATAATTTAGATAATTCAAAACAACGTACATAATTTATGCATAATTCTATATGAATTATTAATTTGTCTGAAATGACTATCTCTCTAAGATTATGATTATGCTTTAAAAAATAAGAGAGAAATATATTGATAATAACTCATATTTTTCAAAATAAAAAGGGATGGTAGAGAGAAAATAAAATTTTCTGAATGTAACTAAATTAAATTTACAATTTTAGGACATGAAATGATATAGTTTGTATTTTAAATTGTACAATGTTAGTATAATACCATAAATTATATTTAAACTACTAGAAAAAATACAAATCAACCAACCAAAAACATAGTGACAATATTTAAAAATAGATCAATGAGTTATCTAGTCTATATACGTTATATATATTAAATTATTATAATATTAAATATATATATAATCCATCAACTAATGTTCATAAATATTCTATATAGTTGAAGCAAGGCAATTTGACGATACATCAATAGAAAGAATCACTTTACACTGACTTTGACTAATGAATGTTAATATCCGTAGAGTTATTTGCAATCTACATTACGCTACACAAGTGTATGAGATCATTAATGAGTAGTTATTACATAACTACACAAGTATATCTGATCATTAATGAGTAGTCATTACATAGTTACACAAATGTATCTGATCATTAATGAGTAGTTATTACATAACTACACAAGTGTATCTGATCATTAATGAGTAGTCATTACATAGCTACACAAGTGTATCTGATCATTAATGAGTAGTCATTACATAGATACACAAGTGTATCTGATCATTAATGAGTAGTTACTACATAGCTACACAAGTGTATCTGATCATTAATGAGTAGTCATTACATAGCTACACAAGTGTATCTGATCATTAATGAGTAGTCATTACATAGCTACACAAGTGTATCTGATCATTAATGAGTAGTTACTACATAGCTACACAAGTGTATCTGATCATTAATGAGTAGTTATTACATAGCTACACAAGTGTATCTGATCATTAATGAGTAGTTACTACATAGCTACACAAGTGTATCTGATCATTAATGAGTAGTTATTACATAACTACACAAGTGTATCTGATCATTAATGAGTAGTCATTACATAGCTACACAAGTGTATCTGATCATTAGTGAGTAGTTACTACATAGCTACACAAGTGTATCTGATCATTAATGAGTAGTCATTACATAGCTACATAAGTGTATCTGATCATTAATGAGTAGTTATTACATAGCTACATAAGTGTATCAGATCATTAATGAGTAGTTATTACATAGATACACAAGTGTATCTGATCATTAATGAGTAGTTACTACATAGCTACACAAGTGTATCTGATCATTAATGAGTAGTTATTACATAGCTACACAAGTGTATCTGATCATTTATGAGTAGTTATTACTTAGCTACACAAGTGTATGAGATCATTAATGAGTAGTTATTACATAGCTACACAAGTGTATCTGATCATTAATGAGTAGTCATTACATAGCTACACAAGTGTATCTGATCATTAATGAGTAGTCATTACATAGCTACACAAGTGTATCTGATCATTAATGAGTAGTCATTACATAGCTACACAAGTGTATCTGATCATTAATGAGTAGTCATTACATAGCTACACAAGTGTATCTGATCATTAATGAGTAGTCATTACATAGCTACACAAGTGTATCTGATCATTAATGAGTAGTTATTACTTAGCTACACAAGTGTATGTATCATATATGATATGAATAGTTATTTCAAATATAAATACAAGAATATTCGATGGCTATGATAGGAACTTCATAATTCTATTAACATCGCATTAATAATTTAAATGATATTAAGCTAATATATCATTGGGTCAGGCGCTAATATAACATATATACGGTAGGCTGGTAGCAATATAATGTGTAACTCATATGTAGCGAATCTTGTAACTCATATGTAGCGAATCTTGTATCTCATAGGTAGCGAATTTGTAACTCATATGTAGCGAATCATGTAACTCATAGGTAGCGAATTATGTAACTCATATGTAGTGAATTATGTAACTCATATGTAGTGAATTATGTAACTCATATGTAGTGAATTGTGTAACTCATATGTAGTGAATTATGTAACTCATATGTAGTGAATATGTAACTCATATGTAGTGAATATGTAACTCATATGTAGTGAATTATGTAACTCATATGTAGTGAATTATGTAACTCATATGTAGTGAATTATGTAACTCATATGTAGTGAATTATGTAACTCATATGTAGCGAATTATGTAACTCATATGTAGTGAATTATGTAACTCATATGTAGCGAATTATGTAACTCATATGTAGTGAATTATTTAACTCATATGTAGCGAATTATGTAACTCATATGTAGTGAATTATGTAACTCATATGTAGCGAATTATGTAACTCATATGTAGTGAATTATGTAACTCATATGTAGCAACTGGTGCATGTATACCTCCTGTCAGGTAGCAAATAACTGTGAATATGGTAGCAATTTGATTTCAGGTAGCAGAATATTTTCATATAATACAAATTTTGGATAGATCATACGTGAGTGGATGCCATAACGTTCCATAATTTCAAATACATGGATGCCATAACGTTCCATAATTTCAAATATGTGAATGGGATGCCTTAACGTGCCAGATTTTTAAATATGTCGATGCCATAACGTTCCACATTTTTAATTTTGTGGATGCCATAGCATTTCATAATTTCAAACAAGGATGCCATAACATTCCATATTTCCAAATATATGGATGCCATAACGTTCCATATTTCCAAGTACATGGATGCCATAACGTTCCAGATTATCATACATGTGGATGCCAAACCATTCCATATACTCAACTATACGGATGCAATAGCGCACCAGATTTCCACACATGTGGATACAATAGCGTTCCAGATTTCACGTGGATGCCATAACGTACTAAAGTTTAAAATATTAATACGGTGGTAGCATTATGGAGAGCAATTGGAGCGTAGAGAATACTGTTCAAGGAATACCACCACTCCTATCGGGACAACTCTTGCCAAGTTTTTGATTAGTTTGCGAAAGTTAACGGATTCGAAGACGGATTTCAATATGATACTTCGGAACTTACTGAGATGTAGGTAACTAGTTACTAGTGTACTGGTCCTTGAAGAGATTAGAAAGTTAGTAGTTGTACTGGTACTTGAAGAGAGGAGTATCTAGTTGTACTGGTACTTGAAGAGAAGAGTAACTAGTGGTACTGGTACTTGAAGAGAGGAGTAACTAGTTGTACTGGTCCTTGAAGAGATTAGAAAGTTACTAGCTGTACTGGTACTTGAAGAGAGGAGTAACTAGTTGTTCTGGTCCTTGAAGAGATTAGAAAGTTACTAGCTGTACTGGTACTTGAAGAGAGGAGTAACTAGTTGTACTGGTCCTTGAAGAGATTAGAAAGTTACTAGCTGTACTGGTACTTGAAGAGAGGAGTAACTAGTTGTATTGGTATATATAATTGTATTTTAGTAACTAGGTGTACTGGTACATGTAATGGTGTTTGAATAATTATTTATACCTCATGGAAATATATTAGAAGTTGGCACTGACAAATTCGTGTCCCATAGCAGTAAATGATATATTTAAAGTCTAATATCAGAGAGAAATAGCATTAGTGACTTGTGGTGAATAATAAATATTATACAGAGTCTAAATGTCACTAAAATAGAAAGAGATTCTTTCTTCAATGTTATAAATAACCTAAGTGTTTTTAAAATATTAAAACATAAAACTGTACCGATTTTAATGGTTTATTTAGTACAATTTAAGATATTTAGTTAAATGATAAAAAAATGTTTTGATGTTACTAACAATAATTTTTTTATTTTATTTAATAATTTCTTTGAAAATTTGTATAAATACTCCTGCCTACCTAACTTTATCAGCAGTATAATGTCTTTATTATTACTTTCGAAAAAGAATAACGGATTTAATGTAACTTTGATGTCTATTCTGATTGTGTTTGAGTTTTTTATTCTATTTAATTGTGATTTAGTTATATGGAAATTGTATAATCGTGTTTGACTTTTTAATTTTAATTACGATCAGTTTTTTTTTATATTTGAATTGAGTTTTCTATCTTAATTGTGTTTTTGTTTTTTATTCTAATTGTGTTACCTTAGATACCGTATACCTTCGCCGCCGCCTATCTAATAATACTTGAGTTATAAATGATCTTGACCTCAGCCTTTGACCCGTTCGCTTTCAATATTTAATAAACTGGTAACTGAAACGAGTAACAAATTGTTCCATCAAGTTTCATGTAATGTGTTTGATTGAATTTTGAGTTTATGAGTTATAAATGACCTTGACCTTGACCGAGTCACTCCTAAAATGCTAGATGGCCTTAAAAATGACCAATCGTCCCATCAAATTTTAGGCAATATGGATGAATACTTTTTGAGTTGAGCGAAAAACAAAATGATCATTAAAACATTACCTTCCACGTCTGCGAAGTTAATAATAAAAAAGTTTTCGTCCGATTGACCGTTCTACCAAATTTAATTATTTTTTCCGCTTTTTAAAATACTTGTAAATCGTTAACCAATAGACGAAAAAACTGTATCTTGGTCTCTTTTTCACCGCCTCTTATTGTACTATTAACAGGTAAAAACCATTTTGAACTGATGGACATAGTTTAAGAACAGGTAAGCAAAGAGTGAAGGTGATTATTTTTGTCATTGCGCAAAGGTTATTCTTAGAGCTCTTTCTGTGATTTTATTCACTAAAAGGCAATGAATAAAAGGGGAAAAAATGTAATGGATGACATAATAATACAGGGTGCTTACATTTCTTCTTTGGAAACTATTTGGAAATAGAACAACTTCAGTGACACTTTGATCTCATTGAAGTTTTCACTCTGAATATTCGTTCTTCGCTTGTTCATTGCATGGTTAAGACCCGTTTCACACTTACACTTTTAACACCGCGGGGAAAAAAGCTCCTCTTAAAATGTGGTTACACTTGCGTTTTTTTTTTTTTGTCGCTGATGGAAAAATCAAATTACATTTTTACTTCACCGATGAAAAAATGCAAGTGTGAACACATTTTAACAAGAGCTTTTTTCCGCGGTGTTAAAAGTACAAGTGTGAAGCGGGTCTTAACCATGCAATGAACAAGCGAAAAACGAATATTCAGAGTGAAAACTTCAATGAGATCGAAATGTAACTGAAGCTGTTCTATTATCCAAGGAAGAAGTGTAAGCACCCTGTATTATAATGTCTACCATTATAATATTTTTTTCTTTTATTCACTTCCTTTTAGTAAATAAAATCACGGAGTTAGCTCTAAGAATAACCTTCGCGTAATGACAAAAATAGTCACCCTCACTCTTTGCTTACCTGTTCTTAAACTATGTTCATCAGTTCAAAAATGTTTTTACCTGTTAATAGTACAGAGAGAGGCGGAGAAAAAGAGACACAGATACAGTTTTTTCGTCCATTGGCTAACGATTTACAAGTATTTGAAAAAGTGGAAACATTTTTGTGACCCATACTGTATATAAAACGTAAAATTGAAATTACGATAAGCTAATTATATTATTTTAGTTGTTTACTCAGTAACTGCAATAATTTACCTATGCCATAGCACAAAATTCAGACCTGATTGAGCGAAATGGAGAGCATTTCTGAAATCAGCATAAAAATACTTCAAGAAACATTTAATATTTTATACACTATGCATACCTAAATAAATAAAAACATGTAATTTAAAAGTCACTATTGTTTACTAAATAAATTATCATAAATAAACTAGGTGATGCGAATGATTAATAGTTAATTAAATAATAAAACACACTGGAAATAATAGGGACTATTATTTATTTAATAGGGACCATAAATCTATTACCTACCTATAATGTCCACATCAATTTTGTTATCGAGTTTTAATGATAGCTCTAATGATACAAAGTATTAAAGTGATTTATCATCCGAATTAACATTATCTGTTATCACCTGTGAAGAACATCACAGGTTGAAATGTTATTCGGGCAACATTGCCAATATTGTTACAACATTGCCAAGATTGTAACAACATTGCCAATATTGTTACAACATTGCCAATATTGTAACAACATTGGCAATGTTGTAACAACATTGCCAAGATTGTAACAACATTGCCAAGATTGTAACAACATTGCCAAGATTGTAACAACAATGCCAATATTGTAACAACATTGCCAAGATTGTAACAATATTGGCAAGATTTTAACAACATTGCCAATATTGTAACAACATTGCCAAGATTGTAACAACATTGCCAAGATTGTAACAACATTTCCAATATTGTAACAACATTGACAATATTGTAACAACATTGCCAATATTGTAACAACAATGCCAATATTGTAACAACATTGCCAATATTGTAACAGCATTGCCAAGATTGTAACAACATTGCCAAGATTGTAACAACATTGTCTTGATATTGTTAATTATTGCAATTTTGTAATAATATTAGGACGATATTATTCAATATTTCTTATTAATAATAATGTTATATTAATAATTTCTAAAATAAGTTACATATGATTTGAACACGTGTGTTATGAAAGTCCCGTATTAATCCAGTTACATGCTTTAAGCGGGAAAAATTGTTTCTTTTTTACATACAAACTATTATAGTAACAATTATGAAGAATTGAATTAATATATTTTAATATTTTCATGCATTTAATTCTATTAACATATTGAAATTGTTAGAAATCTATCTGAGAAACAGTTTGTCTCAGTTATATTATAATATATTTATATTATATTATTATATTATACAGTGATAATTTCCTTCTACTTTAAAAAAATTAAATTCATTATTGAGCAAACTCTGAGTAATTGGACATTTCCACTTTTTCGGTCTTTGAAAAATATTATAATTATTATTCAACTTATAATTCGTATCCATGATTCAAAGTTAAAATTAAATAATAGTTATTTTCTTAAATGCTCGATAACATGGAACCGTCTGTAAACTCGTAATGTATCCTGCTCATTACTCATTTTCTCAGTATTTTCCATGCTAATATTTACACGGTTTAGACGCGTAATTTTCAGATCTTCAATCACTGCAAGGATAGCAAATTATCCCATTAATATTTGAGTAATAAAACGTTGCATGAGCCATTTTTCTATCCGTTAATTCTGCCTCTGAGATCGATATGAAACGTTAATAATTTCATTGGTTGTTCGATTTTCATCACCGATTGAAATTGGTGTGGATTTTAAGAATTAAAAATACTAATATTTAAAAATATAAATAAAGTTAACTGTACAAAATATATGTTTAAAATATTTATCATAAATCAACCCAAAAGTAGCAACAGAACACTTGGGATAATTGTATCCATTTACTTTAGTCCGACTCTTCCAGCTTTATTCACTTTTAACATATTCAGAATTTTGTATTTTCAAAAATATCATTGGAAATGAAAAACTGAATTATAATATTGTAATAAAGTATATACCTAAATAATATAATAATGAGTTTGTTAAATTGTTTTGAAACCAGCCGAATTCTAACCGTCCGAATATTAAGGAAATTAATGAAGTTCAAAATTGACAATTCAATATTGAAATTTTAATAATTAGCTTGAAAGTAAGTTAAATACTGTTCTCAGTTACCGTAGATTTTTTCATTTATTTAAATCATTATGAAAATACATATATTCCTAATATTCAGAATGAATCAATAATTTATACAAACTAAATAGAAATGGTTGAATAATTAAAATCTAACGAAAATGATTTAATAACTGCAATTAAAAGAAAATATCGAAAAACGAAAATGTTTGAATAAATAAAATTGATTGAAAATTCTTGATTAAATTGAATGTTTAAATCAAATTAGCCAATCACAGCAGCGATAACAATCTAAAAATAATATCTGTGCTATTGATTAATAAATAATTTAACATCAATAGCAAATCAAAGAGTAACTATAATAATTAGGAATTGCTTTAATCAAGCCATGGCATTGAGATGAAAATCCGTAGACTTTTCAACTTCAACCAAATTAGTGACTGGTAGCAAAGCTAAAAAATATCCCCACTGATTAATTCCGAGGCAAAATGATTCGCCTTTTTAAATGTCTGGACAAACGCGTTCGTTTTGATTATTTGGTATGTAGTTTTATTTGTCTAATAAATACATTAAATTGAGATGAAAAATTAGGGTATACGCACTTGAAAAGAGTTTGTGGGATAAATTATTGCGTGGTTGGGAGTGGGTTTCTTGTGGGAAATTTAGGGAAAAAGTTATAATCTGTGGGAATTTTAGGGAGAAAATAGTAATTTGTGGGAATTTTAGGGAAAAAATAGTAATCTGTGGGAAATTTGAGGAAAAAATAGTAATTTGTGGGAATTTTAGGGAAGAAATTAAAACTAGTGGGAATTTTAAGGGAGAATAGTGAGTGATCTATGCCTAATTTAGGGAATACAAAAAGTATTCTGTGGGAGATTTAGTGGAAAATATATTAAAAATGGAAAAAATTTAAGAAAAAATATAATGAACATATGGAAATATGAAGAAATATTTTATGGAAGTATTTGAGAATATTTTAGGGAATAGGTGAAATAAAACAAAAATAGAGTGCTGTGTGGAAAATTATAATTTAATTATATTATATTATATTATATAGATATTCAGTAACTAATATATAAGTGAAGGTAGAACAATTATGTGTAAATCTTCAGAAAAAAATTAAATTACCCAATTTAGGTTAAATGTTGGACCCAAGAAGAAGGATTTATCCTGGGACATTAAGGGATTATCCCAGGAATAAATTCTTCTTGATTGGGGAATATGTATTTTATGAAAATTAGATAATGTATGAATGAATTCATGCAAAATACACATCCGAATATATATATGAAAATTAACATGAATAAATTTATTAAAAGTAACTTGAGATATTATGAATTTATTCTGATAATTTTTTAGTTGTAAAATTGAAACTTCTTGAACAAAAATATTTGTTTGCATATTTAAAAAAGCAGATAATATTAAAATTCATAGTACAGCTTCCCGTTTAATTAACGTAATACAATCATTTACTATTGTAACACATGTAATTTATATTTGAACTGTGAAATTCAAAATAATCGGTAGCTAAGCCTATGCTTATCAATATTAAGCAGAATTTTTGATAGGTGATTATAATCGATTATAAAAAGGGTAAGTTCCAATTATCGGTCATTACTACATCTTCGGTCATATAAGAAAAACAATATAAAATTGTTATTATTACACAGTGCTATCTAATACTTCTGCAAACCCGGGTTTGCAGAAGTATTAGATAGCACTGTGTAATAATAACAATATTTATATTGATTTTATTTTTATATGACCGAAGATGTAGTAATGACCGATAATTCGGAACATACCCATGGCGATGAATAATTAGGCGAAATTAACATCATAATTTATAATAAATTCTAATTACTTACAGTCTATCGTCTATCGACAGACTTTCCCGATAAAAAATTCGAAGTAACGATACTCTAGGGTAAAATTTGACGCATTTTAAACATAATCGGTTATAATAGAATATTACCAGAAAATAAATTACAAAAGAGTTGTACCTAAATGGATACAGTGGAGTAATGAACTAATTACCAAATAATTACTTTTCTTTACTACTGTATGATTATTTCTCTTTACTAATTTACCGGATGCTTATTTTTCTTTACAAATTACCGGATGCTTTTTTTTTCAAATTACCGGATGCATATTTTTCATTACAAATTACTGGATGCTTATTTTTCTTTACAAATTACCGGATGCTTATTTTTCTGTACAAATTACCGGATGCTTATTTTTCTTTTCTACCTGCATAAAGGAAATTTCAAATGGTTGCTAATAAAATATTCTATTTAGATTTTAATTACAAAAAATGTTCAGCAAATGAATATCATTGAGTAGACATCAACCATCACAATTATTCAAAACCACCAAATCGGTAATTTGTAATCAAAATAGAAATTCGGTAATTTATTCGTTACCCTGATACTTATTATAGGTAACATACGAGTAATTGGACTGTTCCACATTTTCGATCATGTAAGAAAACGTGTGTCTTTTAAAGATGACCGAATGGCATGACCCAACATAAAAGGATGGGTCAACATTACAATGTTATTTGAATACATTTACTGTGTATATGCCACCATTCTTACATATGAGTTTTCTACAATTCTTACATATGAGTTTGCCACAATTCTTACATATGAGTTTGCCACAATTCTTACATATGAGTTTGCCACAATTCTTACATATGAGTTTGCTACAATTCTTACATATGAGTTTGCCACAATTCTTACATATGAGTTTGCTACAATTCTTACATATGAGTTTGCTACAATTCTTTCATATGAGTTTGCTACAATTCTTACATATGAGTTTGCTACAATTCTTGCATATGAGTTTGCTACAATTCTTTCATATGAGTTTGCTACAATTCTTGCATATGAGTTTGCTACAATTCTTTCATATGAGTTTGCTACAATTCTTACATATGAGTTTGCTACAATTCTTACATATGAGTTTGCTACAATTCTTTCATATGAGTTTGCTACAATTCTTACATATGAGTTTGCTACAATTCTTGCATATGAGTTTGCTACAATTCTTACATATGAGTTTGCTACAATTCTTGCATATGAGTTTGCTACAATTCTTTCATATGAGTTTGCTACAATTCTTACATATGAGTTTGCTACAATTCTTACATATGAGTTTGCTACAATTCTTTCATATGAGTTTGCTACAATTCTTACATATGAGTTTGCTACAATTCTTGCATATGAGTTTGCTACAATTCTTGCATATGAGTTTGCTACAATTCTTTCATATGAGTTTGCTACAATTCTTACATATGAGTTTGCTACAATTCTTACATATGAGTTTGCTACAATTCTTACATATGAGTTTGCTACAATTCTTACATATGAGTTTGCTACAATTCTTACATATGAGTTTGCTACAATTCTTTCATATGAGTTTGCTACAATTCTTACATATGAGTTTGCCACAATTCTTACATATGAGTTTGCTACAATTCTTTCATATGAGTTTGCCACAATTCTTACATATGAGTTTGCCACAATTCTTACATATGAGTTTGCTACAATTCTTACATATGAGTTTGCTACAATTCTTACATATGAGTTTGCTACAATTCTTACATATGAGTTTGCTACAATTCTTACATATGAGTTTGCTACAATTCTTACATATGAGTTTGCTACAATTCTTACATATGAGTTTGCTACAATTCTTACATATGAGTTTGCTACAATTCTTACATATGAGTTTGCTACAATTCTTACATATGAGTTTGCTACAATTCTTACATATGAGTTTGCTACAATTCTTACATATGAGTTTGCTACAATTCTTACATATGAGTTTGCTACAATTCTTACATATGAGTTTGCTACAATTCTTACATATGAGTTTGCTACAATTCTTTCATATGAGTTTGCTACAATTCTTACATATGAGTTTGCTACAATTCTTACATATGAGTTTGCTACAATTCTTACATATGAGTTTGCTACACCTCTTACATATGAGTTTGCTACAATTCTTACATATGAGTTTGCTACAATTCTTACATATGAGTTTGCTACAATTCTTACATATGAGTTTGCTACAATTCTTACATATGAGTTTGCTACAATTCTTACATATGAGTTTGCTACAATTCTTACATATGAGTTTGCTACAATTCTTACATATGAGTTTGCTACAATTCTTTCATATGAGTTTGCTACAATTCTTACATATGAGTTTGCTACAATTCTTACATATGAGTTTGCTACAATTCTTACATATGAGTTTGCTACAATTCTTACATATGAGTTTGCTACAATTCTTACATATGAGTTTGCTACAATTCTTACATATGAGTTTGCTACAATTCTTACATATGAGTTTGCTACAATTCTTACATATGAGTTTGCTACAATTCTTACATATGAGTTTGCTACAATTCTTACATATGAGTTTGCTACAATTCTTACATATGAGTTTGCTACAATTCTTACATATGAGTTTGCTACAATTCTTACATATGAGTTTGCTACAATTCTTACATATGAGTTTGCTACAATTCTTTCATATGAGTTTGCTACAATTCTTACATATGAGTTTGCTACAATTCTTACATATGAGTTTGCTACAATTCTTACATATGAGTTTGCTACAATTCTTACATATGAGTTTGCTACAATTCTTACATATGAGTTTGCTACAATTCTTACATATGAGTTTGCTACAATTCTTACATATGAGTTTGCTACAATTCTTACATATGAGTTTGCTACAATTCTTACATATGAGTTTGCTACAATTCTTTCATATGAGTTTGCTACAATTCTTACATATGAGTTTGCTACAATTCTTACATATGAGTTTGCTACAATTCTTACATATGAGTTTGCTACAATTCTTACATATGAGTTTGCCACAATTCTTACATATGAGTTTACTACAATTCTTGCATATGAGTTTGCTTTAATTCTTGCATATGAGTTTGCTTTAATTCTTGCATATGAGTTTGCTTTAATTCTTACATATGAGTTTGCTTTAATTCTTACATATGAGTTTGCTTTAATTCTTGCATATGAGTTTGCTTTAATTCTTGCATATGAGTTTGCTTTAATTCTTACATATGAGTTTGCTTTAATTCTTACATATGAGTTTGCTTTAATTCTTGCATATGAGTTTGCTTTAATTCTTGCATATGAGTTTGCTTTAATTCTTACATATGAGTTTGCTTTAATTCTTACATATGAGTTTACTACAATTCTTGCATATGAGTTTGCTTTAATTCTTGCATATGAGATTACTACAATTCTTGCATATGAGTTTGCTTTAATTCTTGCATATGAGTTTGCTTTAATTCTTACATATGAGTTTACTACAATTCTTGCATATGAGTTTGCTACAATTCTTACATATGAGTTTGCTACAATTCTTGCATATGAGTTTGCTACAATTCTTACATATGAGTTTGCCACCATTCTTACATATGAGTTTACTACAATTCTTGCATATGAGTTTGCTTTAATTCTTACATATGAGTTTACTACAATTCTTGCATATGAGTTTGCTACAATTCTTACATATGAGTTTGCCACCATTCTTACATATGAGTTTACTACAATTCTTGCATATGAGTTTGCTACAATTCTTACATATGAGTTTGCTACAATTCTTACATATGAGTTTGCTACAATTCTTACATATGAGTTTGCCACCATTCTTACATATGAGTTTACTACAATTCTTACATATGAGTTTGCCACCATTCTTACATATGAGTTTACTACAATTCTTGCATATGAGTTTGCTTTAATTCTTACATATGAGTTTACTACAATTCTTGCATATGAGTTTGCTACAATTCTTACATATGAGTTTGCAACAATTCTTACATATGAGTTTGCTACAATTCTTGCATATGAGTTTGCAACAATTCTTGCATATGAGTTTGCTACAATTCTTGCATATGAGTTTGCTACAATTCTTACATATGAGTTTGCTACAATTCTTGCATATGAGTTTGCAACAATTCTTGCATATGAGTTTGCTACAATTCTTACATATGAGTTTGCTACAATTCTTGCATATGAGTTTGCTACAATTCTTACATATGAGTTTGCTACAATTCTTACATATGAGTTTTCTACAATTCTTTCATATGAGTGAGCTACAATTCTTTCATATGAGTTTGCTACAATTCTTACATATGAGTTTGCTACAATTCTTACATATGAGTTTGCCACCATTCTTACATATGAGTTTACTACAATTCTTGCATATGAGTTTGCTTTAATTCTTACATATGAGTTTGCTACAATTCTTACATATGAGTTTGCTACAATTCTTACATATGAGTTTTCTACAATTCTTTCATATGAGTTTGCTACAATTCTTACATATGAGTTTGCTACAATTCTTACATATGAGTTTGCTACAATTCTTACATATGAGTTTACTACAATTCTTACATATGAGTTTTCTACAATTCTTACATATGAGTTTACTACAATTCTTACATATGAGTTTTCTACAATTCTTTCATATGAGTTTGCTACAATTCTTACATATGAGTTTGCTACAATTCTTACATATGAGTTTGCTATTATAGTTTTTATTTAATAAAAAAACAACCCTCAAAATGGATCGCCATCAATATACAGGGTGACCACATAAAAGTGTACCAACTTTGAATTAATATGAATATTGTTCTAATACATATAAATTAAAGTTAAATTTAAAATTGGATTTTTTTTCTTGTACCTACTATACCATTCGTCTTTACTTAATATTTATTATTCATTTATAAATTTAATATTTACTACATTAATTTAAAGTTGGTTACACTTTTTGTGGGCCACCCTGTATAGCAGAAATTTCACGATAAATATTTGAAAATACAACTAAAGTTATTAATTGGATGAAGAATAGAAAGTTGCAGTGAATTTAACGAATTAATGACATTGAAAAAGTTTGCACAGGAGAGTTATTTTGTGTGTTCTGCTTTTATTATCTATTATTAAAATTAAAACTTAGGTAAATACTCGGGATGGGTCATTTTTACAAAATCCGAAAAAAGATATAATAACTATTAATTAAATTAAAGTTGAAAATAAAAAAAAATTCATACATTATCGAAAATGTGGAACAGTCTGATAAATCGGAACCTACCCTATTAAACTTCTTCAAATTATTTCATTTATATCATTATACTTAATTTGATATCCATATTAATAAAATGATTTCCATCAAAAAAATTATTAAAGGTTTATAGCCTTATAAGAAAATTATATTACTAATTCATTATCAAAATAATAATAAATATATCATTTCCATTATTTTAATTCATGAAATTATATATTTCTCAATTATTTATCATAGTAATATACTTAAAACAATGTATAATAAATAAATGTATATCTCTTGTTATTATTATTTATGAACTAAATAAACTTTCCATCATTTTAAATATAAATTTAAAATTCAAATAGGGAGTAAGATGCGACAAAAGTATCTTTATAAACAGAATACGTATTTCTGTGTAATTACGGAAATGAGTTAAAAAACTCTTCAAGTTAAATAATAAATATATCAGTAAATTATGATATTCAATATAAGTTATAGTTACTCACCATGTCCATAAGTAAAGATGCACAGAGCTACAAAAGCCACACACCTTTCTCCACCACACTCACAACACTACTGAGCTACTGGCTATCATTGGCACTAGAGATAACTGCCTACCACGTGCTACGAGCCTTATCTACGGTAGAGATAACTGCCTACCACGTGCTACGAGCCTTATCTACGGTAGAGATAACTGCCTACCACGTGCTACGAGCCTTATCTACGGTAGAGATAACTGCCTACCACGTGCTACGAGCCTTATCTACGGTAGAGATAACTGCCTACCACGTGCTACGAGCCTTATCTACCGTAGAGATACTGCCTACCACGTGCTACGAGCCTTATCTACGGTAGAGATAACTGCCTATCACGTGCTACGAGCCTTATCTACGGTAGAGATAACTGCCTACCACGTGCTACGAGCCTTATCTACGGTAGAGATAACTGCCTATTACGTGCTACGAGCCTTATCTACGGTAGAGATAACTGCCTGCTACGTACTACGGGCCTTATCTACGGTAGAGATATCTGCCTACCACGTGCTACGAGCCTTATCTACGGTAGAGATAACTGCCTACCACGTGCTATGAGCCTTATCTACGGTAGAGATAACTGCCTACCACGTGCTACGAGCCTTATCTACAGTAGAGATAACTGCCTACCACGTGCTACGAGCCTTATCTACGGTAGAGATATCTGCCTACCACGTGCTACGAGCCTTATCTACGGTAGAGATAACTGCCTACCACGTGCTACGAGCCTTATCTACGGTAGAGATAACTGCCTGCTACGTACTACGAGCCTTATCTACGGTAGAGATATCTGCCTACCACGTGCTACAAGCCTTATCTACGGTAGAGATAACTGCCTGCTACGTACTACGAGCCTTATCTACGGTAGAGATATCTGCCTACCACGTGCTACGAGCCTTATCTACGGTAGAGATAACTGCCTACCACGTGCTACGAGCCTTATCTACGGTAGAGATAACTGCCTATCACGTGCTACGAGCCTTATCTACGGTAGAGATAACTGCCTGCTACGTACTACGAACCTTATCTACGGTAGAGATATCTGCCTACCACGTGCTACGAGCCTTATCTACGGTAGAGATAACTGCCTACCACGTGCTACGAGCCTTATCTACAGTAGAGATAACTGCCTACCACGTGCTACGAGCCTTATCTACGGTAGAGATATCTGCCTACCACGTGCTACGAGCCTTATCTACGGTAGAGATAACTGCCTATCACGTGCTACGAGCCTTATCTACGGTAGAGATAACTGCCTGCTACGTACTACGAGCCTTATCTACGGTAGAGATATCTGCCTACCACGTGCTACGAGCCTTATCTACGGTAGAGATAACTGCCTATCACGTGCTACGAGCCTTATCTACGGTAGAGATAACTGCCTATCACGTGCTACGAGCCTTATCTACGGTGGAGATAACTGCCTGCTACGTACTACGAACCTTATCTACGGTAGAGATATCTGCCTACCACGTGCTACGAGCCTTATCTACGGTAGAGATAACTGCCTACCACGTGCTACGAGCCTTATCTACGGTAGAGATAACTGCCTGCTACGTACTACGAGCCTTATCTACGGTAGAGATATCTGCCTACCACGTGCTACGAGCCTTATCTACGGTGTCTCTGTGACGTATTTTTTTAACCCTTGGCTACATGGTGTAAATATCGATTACAGGAAATTTCACCGCCTTCAGTTCACCACCAGAAAGTTCACCCTCCTCAATTCACCGCATGAGAAGTTCACCGCAACTCAATTCACCGCAACTCAATTCACTGCGTGGTAAATTTCAGTTTAAGTAATGTGTGTTGATATTCCAATGAATCAAGGTTAAGAAAAGTTCTACCACTCTATGCATATATTATAATTGATTGAGAATGTATTCAAATACTTTGTACGTTACGTCTAAAACATTCCTCATATATTCAATTTATTAGTATATGTGGTAGTAAAATGACTATTAAGATTTATAATTCTTCCAAATTCGAAGACTGGATTTATTTAGAGCTCTTAAGTGTAACAGGTAGTTTCCATAAGCTGATGTTTAACGTGTTGATGAGACTTCTAAACATTATTTATACTTTCATACATGTGCTATAGTGTAAACATTATATAGTGAGCTTAACTTCACTCAATTCTCTCCTTTTACAATATCTACTTGTGAGTTGTGACTATTAGTATCTAATTATTATAAGATAGGTAGTTTTCACAGCTCAGCTGCACAAGTACACTGTTAATTTCTATGTCGATAAAAAAAAATTGTAGCTCCATAAACGTTACATGCCTGGGAATATAGTTGTTTATGGCGTCTCGTTATTTTTGTGTTAGTAGCTTATATGTATTGATTGTTAAAATAAAACCAAATATTACTCCAGAGAAAATAGTGTCGAGACAACAATCATGATATAATTTATATTATTTCAAATATCAAGTACTATTAATTCGATATTCTTGTCCCTTTATATTTTCTTTGATTAGAAAAGCTTTATAAATATTCAATGAGACGTGTAACTACATCTTAAATAAGCCTGTATTTTTCACGTATTTAATGTCTATTTAGTCGCTGATACATTTGTTTTATTTTTAATTTGCTTGTATTACTGTGATATATTGAATTTATTTGTTTTGCGTGAAATTGCGTTGCGGTGAATTGAGTTGCGGTGAATTGAGTTGCGGTGAATTCCTAGTAGACAAAACTCTTATTAGACCAAGAAATTTTTGAAACTGTACTGGAAAAAACCTCGTACTAGACAAAAAATATTTTTTGTCACCTGACAGTTATTCTAGTGTAAATATTACAAGGGGTATTAATTACAATACTGTTTTGAAGATAAATCTCTAATTTGAATGATGCTTTATATTTATTCATGCTGTTTTTAGGATAAAACATAAGGCAGAATTGGTTTCAGATTTAATGGTAGAGTCTGTGCTAAAAAAATTGATGTGAAAAGTTATAGAAAACTAGATACAGTGACGACTATTATAATTTCATAAAATGATTCATACAAAAAAATTCATACTGTTTCTAAATGTGTTTCCCTTCAAAATTGGTATGTTGGTCACCATTAATTTGGCATTAAAGTAATCATAAACAAATAGAGCTATCGAAATATTAAAGTCACCTTTTTACTTTTAGAGAAAACAATGTTGGTCTTGTAGGAAACAACTGAAGTGAGTTTCTTACTAGACCAAACAAACTAGGAACGTAACTCTGGTCTACTACGAGGTTTAGCCGTACCAAAAATTGGTATAGAAATTCCTATTGTTTAAAAATAAGTTAAACAGGAAAATTGAGATATAAATACAGTAATAGAATGATTAATAGTGAATATCCATGAAATAAATTCACTATTATTAGTTACTAAATAGAAACCAGAACGGTTATATGAATCTAATCGAAGTGATTCAACTTCATGATTAAATGACTTGTATTAATGCGAACACTGTCAGTGTTGATAATTCGAGCAATTGATTATTCGAACATTTGATTATTCGAACAATTGATCATTCGAGCAATTGATTATTCGAACAATTGATCATTCGAGCAATTGATCATTCAAACAATTGGTTATTCGAACAATTAATTATTCGAGCAATTGATCATTCGAGCAATTGATTATTCGAGCAATTGATTATTCGAACAATTAATTATTCAAACAATTGATCATTCGAGCAATTGATTATTCGAACAATTGATCATTCGAGCAATTGATCATTCAAACAATTGATTATTCAAACAATTAATTAATCGAACAATTAATTATTCGCAAAATTGTTTTAGAGCAATTTACCCAGATCCAAATAATATAACTAAAATGCCTTATGTATACATTACTTATTTGTTCACAATATTTGAAAATCATATGTTATAGGAGCAAAGAATTGGTATAAAAATTTAAACTCGCAACACATTTAGTATAAAAATTATAATTTTTCAAATAATTTTTTGAATGCAACCTAATCAATATTGAAACTGTAAAAGTAACAGAAAAATGTAATTTAAATAATTAATACACTAATTAACATGATTACCTTTTCATTTAAATTCTGATAATACCAGTCACAAGATTACCTGCTACCAATGTAAAAATATCATAATTCTGATATATCTGCCTATATTTTAAAACACACTATTTTTCATCATTTTTTCTATTCGAAAGGTTTTAATTAATGATGAGTTAATTAGAAAAAATATGATATTATCACAGACGACATGTATACCTATATTATCAATCACACAATGTCTTTTCAGATGAAAAGTCAGAAAGTAATTTTTATTTTTACCAAGCTAATTAATTGAAGTAGAATAAATAGAAATCAAACAATGGAAAATGTTCTATCTTTTATTCCATCAAAAGGTTTTTTTAATTAAATTGGTTTAGTTTAGCTGAAAAGCCAGTTAGAAAAATATACTCATGAACTACAATAATATTGAAATGATAATTATAATAAGAGCAGGGGGAGATGAAAGAGATGGGGAATGGTGAAAAGAAAAGAGTCATTGTAGAGAGTCACTGTTAAGACTCACTGTAAAGACTCACTGTTAAGACTCACTGTAAAGAGTAAAGAGTCATTGTAAAGACTGTACAGAGTTACTGTAAGGACTGTAAAGAGTGTAAAGAGTGTAAAGAGTCATTGTAAAGACTGTAAAGAGTCACTGCAAAGATATAAAATTGTAGTCAGGTTACAATTAATCTTCCTATTCCATTAATTTATTTCTGTACTGATACAAGTTATATAAAATGAATAGAAATCATGTGTATAATAAATACTAAACTAATTTGTCTTTTATATATAAATCCAATTGCTACTCTCCTGATTTTGAACGACACTATTAAATATAATGGATATTTTCAGCGACTTAGAGGATATATAGATTATATGAAATAATATATAGATTATATGAGATAATATATAGATTATATGAATTAAATGACAGTTTCTTTCTTATATATATGTGTGTATATAGCAGCGAAACAGTTTTTCCTTGTATTCTTCCTTACCCCGCATTTAATTCGTATGGACTTCAATATTATGTAATCAATTTAATGTTTAGGTAACCCCTGTTTCATTTTTTTTTTAATAATGATTTTCCTTCTCTCATATATATGATATTTAAATGACAATAAATTTATATATTTATATACATTCCTTCCTCTCTAAACATGTTTATATATATTCCAAAGGATGACATTGTCATGGTAGGATGGTTGAAGTTTAAATAAGTTAAGATAAGAGACTGGGAGTGACCCCCCGTGGGTACTTACCCCGCGAATTAGTCTCGAGGTGTCACTCGAGCTCACATAAATGTCTGAATAGAACATACGACAGTGATATGAGGTGAAAAGAGAACATTTTGCCCATTATACGTACTTGCTAGTGATTTTATAATTGATATTGCAGTACCGATTGTAACTCATATCTATTATTTAAACCAGATATGGGTTAAATAATTCTTTCCAAAAAAAAAATTATAAGCTATCCGAATTTTGTGGTGGGCTTCGGACATTTATCTAATTCTAATATAATAAATTAACAAGAATGTCGATAAATTCAGTTATGCAATGGACAAAACTATGAAATATGACAGAACTAACTTATTAAAATATAATAATGTTTTGAATAATGAATATTAGATAGGCATATTACATATGTCAACGTATTACATACTGTCCCAAAATTTACCAAGTCGATAGTTGCCGTAATAGGCACTTGACATATTTGCAAAGCATTAAAAACATCTCCTACCTCTCTACCATGACGAAAAAAAGTCCCAACCCCACCCATCCCTACACCCCCCCCCCCCCCTTCACCGAAACTGAATAAAACCTACCTATGAATACCTTATGCATATCATAAAATAGACCATAGCCAGCAAAGTTTAATGGTCTTACAGGGAGGGCTTGGAGGGCGGCGTTACAACGCGATATATTAGGTCTTCATAAAAACTTTCAGCTTGTAATCTGCTCTAATATAAGTTTGTCTCAAAGTTATTGCTTCAGGATCAAGTATGGCAAACGCAAACATCTTGGTGAGTGAGTGCCACGAATTACAGTCTGGGTTGTGGGAAGCCATGTGTCCTTTTGCACTGTCTTGACAAATTCATATGCACTCGTAAATATAAATTTATATAAATATATGTTTGAGAAGAGTCTAAGAAATGGAAATCGGTAAATAAAAATTACCGAAATCAGGAAAGTATAAAATAATAATTTAGTGTATTATTTCAATCGTGACGGTATTAATTCAGTATTTTGGTGATTAGGCATAAATATAGAATCAATTTTATATTTATTTTCGCATAACTATGTAACTATCGATACCATTGAAAATTCCAATATGTTTAGTATTTTCACCAAAAAATTTAGAAAAAAATCCTACTAACAATATATTCACATGATATGCATACTAATATATAACAAGTTACTTACAATTATGTATCTAAAACAAAAGGAATCTACATAACATTATATATAGGTTATTCAATTCTAACCTATTTTCCCTTGTAATTTCACAAAATATATTCACAAAAGTACATATTCTTACATATTATTTTCATATTAACAAGACAGGTTAAAAACAAAGTTTAAAAGGAAAACTAACTTTTCTTTATAAACTAACATTGAATTTTTCAATTACGTAAAAACTCACGGATTCGCCCACACTGATTTTTTAACGAATGCCTCTCTTAATTAACTAAATATACTGAATTAAAAACATGAATATCAAAGATGCCTATTGAGAATAAAAAAAGAGGCCTTCTATACAAGAAGTAGCCTCAAGATGTCCTCTAAAAGTGGCCTCTCTAGAAGTGAACTCTAGAAGAGGCCTTTGCCATTGTGTCCTTTAGTTCACGATGGTCGTGTCATTGTGTTTTTCAAGTGCTCTCCGTACAAGTATGATACCCACCTGCATTGCTTATTATAGAGACATACCTTCGCAAGCACCATTGTTAACAGTCTATGCAGCCTAGAGTGTTTCGAGAGTCTTGTAGCCGCACTAATTTAGGGTGTATGTGAAGGATTTAACATTGGTTCATTAAGAAGATTGGTAATTAACAAAATTGGTCATTAACAAGATTGGTAATTAACAAATTTGATAATGAAGAAAGTTGTAAGATATATGAAAATTGGTTTCAGAATTTGTTGAAGTTATTTAAATAATAAATTTTTAAATTAGGAAAATTTATTAATTTCGAGAATGGTCAGTTTAAATTTGAAAGTATTTTTTAAAAATTATGAAAGAAATTGTGAGGTATGTAAGAAAGCTTCATAAATATTTAGTAAATATGACATTGAATAAAAATAACACATTCATTAAAGAATTTAAAAAAAATCATTATGAATATTATATGAATTATTTTTACTGGAGCAAAGACTTCTATCAATTTCCATGAAAATGATTCATTAATAATGCAGTCATTTGAATGCGTATTACACAAGTGAATATTATGATAATTTATCTTGCTGTAAGATCAACAACCGTATGTTATTTTTAAAGATTAGTTCAACTTCTCCTGAAATTGAGTGCATCTCAAGAAGCCATCAGTAAGGTTTCCTCTTGCTAATGTTATACAATAACAATATCACCAATGTCAGAGTCAATCAGTCAGGGAATAAATGCCTTTCTCTTTCGGAATTAATATTTCTCATCGCCGTAGGGAATGTCGAGATGCGATGGAGTAGGATCGAAGCGGAGGAAGAAAGCGGAAAGTGAGAGGATGCGTCCGCACGCACCTCTGTTTTTCGTCCTAGAATTCAATTAGAAATTAGTCTCCGCGGCCGAATCCAATCCGATGAAAAATTACCTGCAAATTGATATAATTTCTTATTCTGGAATTGAAAGGAAGTTAAAAAGGATGGGGACAGACTCAGGATCGTGAAAATATTATCGGTTTATCGGTTATCATACTCTATTACGGTAAATATGGAGCGTATTTTATAGTACGATATGATAATTTCAGACAACATTGGCAAGATGTCCGACAAAAGAGTGCTGACTATATGTGTTTCAAATTTATGATGATGGATTTTCATCAAATCATTTATCGTCATAAATAGATGATTTTTTACCATCGATTATAATTTTCCCGACGGAAGAGAAACAAAGATTACGAGACCATTAATCTCGGGGAAATTATTTTGGTGTTCACTGTCACAAAAGAAAATGATTCATCAATCAGAACTAAAACTAATAGGATAACTAATACCTATTTGTGAGAATTGGGGTAAAATAATGAAGGAAGAAATGTTTTGCACTTGTGAATAAACCGTGAGTGGACAAAATGCCTAGCGGATAAAATGACTAACGGACAAAATGCCTAACGGGTAAAATGCCTAACGGACAAAATGCCTAACGGACAAAATACCTGATGGGCAAAATGCCTAATGGACAAAAAGCCTAATGAACAAAATGCCTAACGGACAAAATGCCTAACGGACAAAAGGCCTAACGAACAAAATACCTAACGGACAAAATGACTAACGAACAAAATGCCTAATGGGCAAAATGCCTAACAGATAAAATGACTATGGACAGAATTCCAAACGGACAGAATGCCTAACGGATAAAATAACTAATGACAGAAGACCTAACGAGCAAAATGCCTAATATACAAAATGCCTAACAGACAAAATGCCTACAGAAAAATATGCCTAATGAAAAATGACTAACAGCCTAAAGTGCATTGAAATTAATTTCCAGTATGGGAATAGTTAACAAATTTTTCTAATTTCTAATAATTGAGATCAAGTGGAAAAAAGAGCTTAGTCTCAGTGAGAGATAATTGAATCACTATCATATTGAATATGAATATTTCAGCGTGCTTAATGTAAACACAATCATATTTTGCTCTGTCTGTGATACATTACTAAAGTGTTTGTTCTATTTAACAAATCAATTAAATATAATTATATTCCTCTATTTTAATTTTTGAGAATAGATTATTTATTATCTATTTATATAATCATCTTCTTCTATTTTTAAATATTTTTTATTTTATTAGATAGCAATAATCATCTTCTTCTATATTGCTTTTTAAATAGTGTTTATTCTATCAGATAGCTTCAATCATCTACCTTCCAATGATGTTTATAATTGCTTTTGAAATTATAAAGCAAGTATGGTGATCACAATGTTTATATAAGTTAGTGCTGACATGCAATTGACTACCATTGTTATGAAATAAGTCTTCGATATTTGTATTATTTATCAACCTTAGTATTAGAAGTTCCGTTGGAAAAATTATTATAATATCCTTTATGAATTGTAACTGAGACGTAGTATATTTTATGTACTGAAGTTTAAAAATAAAATGTAAACTGTTCTCTATTTACTAATAATCATTTCATTGCAGAATACTTCAATATTTCCTTTAGAGTTTATGATTCTTTTTGTAAATCATTTTCTATTCGGTCCTTGTATATAAATATGGAGCTTATTCTTTTATTCTCTTTCCAACAATCTTTTACGTCAATATTTTATTATCTTAATATTCTATATTCATATATTTGGTCCGTTAGGCATTTTGTCCGTTATACATTTTGTCCTTAGACATTTTGTCCTTAGACATTTTGTCCATTAGGCATTTTGTCCGTTAGGCATTTCGTCCGTTAGACATTTTGTCCGTTATACATTTTGTCCGTTATACATTTTGTCCGTAGACATTTTGTTCTTAGACATTTTGTCCTTAGACATTTTGTCCTTAGACATTTTGTCCTTAGACAATTTTGTCCTTAGATATTTTGTCCTTAAACATTTTGTCCTTAGATATTTTTTGTCCTTAGACATTTTGTCCTTAGACATTTTGTCCTTAGATATTTTGTCCTTAGACATTTTGTCCTTAGACATTTTGTCCTTAGACATTTTGTCCTTAGGCATTTTGTCCGTTAAGCCTTTTGTTCGTTAAGCATTTTGTCCGTTATGCATTTTGTCCATTAGGCATTTTGTCCATTAGGCATTTTGAACCTTAGGCATTTGTCCGTTAGGCATTTTGTACGTAGACATTTTGTCCATAGGTATTTTGTCCGTTGGGCATTTTGTCTGTTAGGCATTTTGTCCGTTAGGCATTTTGTCCTTTAAGCTTTTTGTCTGTTAGGCCTTTGGTCCGTTAGGCATTTTGTCCGTTATGTATGTTTTCCATTAGGAATTTTGTCCGTTAGGAATTTTGTCCGTAGGTATTTTGTCCGTTAGGAATTTTGTCCGTTAGGCATTTTGTCCGTTATGTATGTTTTCCATTAGGAATTTTGTCCGTTAGGCATTTTGTCCGTTAGGCATTTTGTCCGTTATGCCTTTTGTCAATAAGGCATTTTGTCTTAGTACCAAACAAACTACTACACACAGAAAAAGTTGTTGGTTATTATGCACATGTAAGTAAACTACACGGCAATAATGCACACACTTTCTTTCTAATAACATACAAAATGTTTCTGAAAGAATACAATAATTGTCGATTATATTTCATATATAATAGTTTTCAATGTTTTGAAAGATATTCCATGCATTGACTCCAAACAAAATATTTTCTTTTTCGAACAATAGAAATAAGTTCAATAGAATATAACTTTAAATATTTTAAATATATTGAACAAATGTATATTATTGTGTTGCAGTCGAAAATATGATCGTGTTTTAAAGACGATATTTTTCCATTAAAAGAAGAGGAATAAATTCTTCCCTGAATATCATCTTGTTTACTCAGATCATTTCATTTAGAATAACATTTCCTATAATAAAATATTACACAAGAGTGTACTCAAAAGAATTGTTATCGCTAGCTTCCATATTTTCAAACGTGTAAGAATTTGATGGACAATAATATTATTATTTATATTTTAATTTGTATCTTTTGGTTCTAGGAAATTTCGGTCTTGGAAAATTCAGTCTCAGTGTATAATGTTTTTATTATTAAAGAACAATAATAGAAAAAGTTTAAATTATGAGTACTAAAATGTGTGGTTTATTTATTAAAATAAGATAACATCATTAACCGTGGTAAAATGATACGTAGCATTAGTAATTTCGACATGTTTTGACATCTATTCAATGAGATTTGAGTGGAAAATTCGGTCTCTGAATATTCGGTCTCATGTATAAATGAAAATTATTAATTAGATGTTTCGGGGGCCTGCAGTCATTATACAATCATAAAGTGAGCAGTACAACAAATAGCGGATACAGCAAACTACATAACGGTCATTTATATTATTATTCTGGGACCGAAATTTCCGAGACCGAAATTTCTGACCACCGTATCCATGATACCTGAAAGTATTATGGATAAAAATTAAAACCTGCTGGTTTCATGGATTTGAAATATTATAAAAGTTAAATGATATTTATTATATATCTATTTCATTTCAACATGATCGATAGTGTGGAATTGTCCGATAACTCGAAATGTACTCTTACGTGATATTACATACAAAATATATACATGAAATATTAAAGAGAGGACAATTTTCTATTCATTTTAATGAAAAGGTTCTTAATTTTTTTTATAAATGTATTACAAAACATACCCAAAGTTATTGACAACTTTATTTTACTTAAAAAAGGCAATACAATTTTTCCCTAAGTTATAATATAATTATGTAAACGAGACAATTTGTAACCATTTCCTGCATATTTGGATACTATAGTGACTATTTAGTATTTAATAGGGTAAGTACTCAATTACCGTATGCTCACAGTTACCGTACAAGGGGCGTTAACGTGAGTCATTAGCTAATCTAAATGTTGAAAATGCAACCTATCGTGACGTAATAATCACTTTACGGTAACTGTAAGCAGTCGGTAATTGAGTCGTTACCCTGTAAAACTTGTGACATTTTATTATCTTTATCATATTGAAAAAATACTATTCTGTAATATTTTCCAATGTAGAAGATAATTATAACATAATAATTTGAACGTTCTATATTATTTTAATTAAACTCCTCTATAGTGAACTTCAACTAGTTCACTATAGAGAGTTTACTCCACTATAGAGGATCTAAGAGATGAAGAGAAGACTGTTCTTTTCATGGTATGCTAAAGAAACTATTTTCTTTGTTTTGAAATAAATTCACTATACATATTTAGAGAGGTATGTTCACTATACATATTTAGAGAGGTATGTTCACTATACATATTTAGAGAGGTATGTTCACTATACATATTTAGAGAGGTATGTTCACAATACATATTTAGAGAGGTATGTTCACTATACATATTTAGAGAGGTATGTTCACTATACATATTTAGAGAGGTATGTTCACTATACATATTTAGAGAGGTATGTTCACTATACATATTTAGAGAGGTATGTTCACTATACATATTTAGAGAGGTATGTTCACTATACATATTTAGAGAGGTATGTTCACTATACATATTTAGAGAGGTATGTTCACTATACATATTTAGAGAGGTATGTTCACTATACATATTTAGAGAGGTATGTTCACTATACATATTTAGAGAGGTATGTTCACTATACATATTTAGAGAGGTATGTTCACTATACATATTTAGAGAGGTATGTTCACTATACATATTTAGAGAGGTATGTTCACTATACATATTTAGAGAGATATGTTCACTATACATATTTAGAGAGGTTTAGAGGTATGTTCGTTATACTGGAGTTTACTATACAGGATGATTCACCATACAGGAGTTCACTATAGAGGAGTTCCAATGTATCGTCATTATTCCATTAATATCTTGAGCTAAACCTGATTTCTCAAATATTATTGAGAAACATTATTTTTAACGGATTAGTTCACTCATAGTAAATAAATAGAGAAGTATGCCAAGTTTTGAATTCATTGACGGTGAACTTGATCGGTTCTTCAGAAACGATATAAATTAATGGCGTCGCACAGAGTACTGTCAAATATTATAAGTATTATTAGGTGAATATTTTAAGTGAATAGAGTGTAAAACGTGATAAAAACAATTTTATGTAAGTTAATTTCCATGAAAATGCACATTTAACTGAATAATAGCACATTTTTTATTTAAAAACATATGGAAAATATTTTGTGCGACGTCACTCAGAATATTTTCGGATGTTCCAATATTGTACTTGGTTTATTTTTCTTATTTATTTACTATGATTATATTAGTTCGAGATAAATTATAGTGAAAAATAATGGCAAATCATATTTTTTGTAGGAATATAAATGAATATATTTTGATCACGGTTTGCAACAATATTTATTTTATTTATAAATATATGATAGCTATTTTTTAACCTATTCTTTGAAGATACAATAACTGACTTACTCAAATTTTTATAGGACTAAAGTATTTTTAAAAGATTCCTTCACTGACATCGTTTGTATTAAGAAAATTCAACTCAATTGATTGATCAAACGGTGAACAGTTATTTCCAAACAACCTAACCTGTTAAATTACTGCTGTAAAAATACTGGAAGTCACTGTAAAAGACACACCGAATTTAGTCGGCATCACTTTGGTGATTTTTTTTTATTACAAAACAGTTTTTCACGATTCACTCAAGATCGGTTTCAGAAACTGATTTTTTTTTATTAAATTTACTTTTTCTAATTTGAGAATAGCTAGAAATAGAAGTTTCTCATTGTAATAAAATTCAATTAAATATATAGTTAACTAATTTAACAATTTACCAAGTAGCAATGTTTCTTGGGCCAATAATGGGACAACATTGGCCCGAGAATCACTGCTAACTGGCAATCTGAGGACACAGACCAGAAGTGTGGATAGTTAAATACACAAATATTGATATATAATATTGAGAACACGTTATATTTATCGCGTTTTATTCTATTTCAACATAATTCTATACATACTCGGTGATTAGTTTCATTGCAGTTATTATTATCATTAAATTATATGAATCTTCCATGGCCCCACCATAACATTTCATCTCCATAGAATTTTATACACACTCAGGTTTACACTATAATTTTTGTCACAAAAACGTGATATTTAAGTGCATCAAACTGTCATCTTGATGCACTCATCTGTTTCAAGAGCTGGAAAGTGTTTTAGTGCAATGCACTTTACTGTCACAGATTATCCTTACTTAAAATAATGAGAGTAATTTCAATAACCTCATTTTAAGTGCATCATCCTAAGCAACCATGACACATTGTGCCAACATGGGCACTAGATGGTTAGATGGGTAAGAGTTGGCAGACTGAAAAGTAGCCTAGAAATTACATGGGGTTGCTGTTGTTTTCCATTCTTTTGGAATGTTACCTTGGGAGAAGGTTGGTTCGATGTGGGGAATCCATCCCATTGAATTGTCTGACCCAACCTGATTACTAGAGCCCGGTCTTTTAGGACCTATAAAAAAGGCATTTTAGGATCTTAAAAATGGCATTTTAGGACTTAATAAGGCATTTTAAGACCTAAAAAAAGTATTTTAGGACTTATACATACACTTTAAGGATTAATAAATAGGTATTTACAATGAATAAATCAGCATTTTGAAATATAAAATTGACAGTTTTTAGTCTGTTTAAATGAAAAAAATGGTGTAAACAAATAAATAATTCATCCCTTAAAAATTCAATGAATCTAATTTATAGTATATCTATTCAAATTTAATCTGAAAGTATTATAAAAAAAGACTAGGTAAATTGAAATTCATGAAATGAAACTAATTCCAATATTAAATTCGAAATTTGTATTTATAGCAAACCCTCGTAGTAGACAACCTCAGATAAAACAAATCATATATTAGATAATTAGACCAATTAAGATATTCTGAAACTGTTGTACAGCAAAAACCACTTACAAGACAAAACACAATTTTTGTCACCTGGCAGTTTTTCTATTGTAAATATTACAAATATCACTAGGTTTTACATATATCTCTCTTTGAATAGTTTATTATTTTGATTATTCCCTATTTTGTGCTTGACAGAGTCTATGTTTAAAAATTGATGTGAAGAATCACAGAAAACTAGATACAGTGGTGACTGTGCTCATTCTTGAAATGATAGTAGTTTATTTATATAATGATTCAGACAGAAATGGATTAAATTATAATGTTCAATAAATTTGTCAATATAACCCATCAACTTTACCGACTTACCAAATTATTAAATAATATAAGAAGCTCAAAATAAGACTTCGCATCATTTTAGGAGTTTATGATATTTTAGGACTTTATGGCATTTATGGCATTTAAAAGACTTTATGGCATTTATTGACTTCATGGCATTTATTGACTTTATGGCATTTTATGGCTTTTATGGCCTTTTACGACTTTATGGCATTTGTCCGGGCTCTACTGATTACTATATAGCGTATCAACATTATATGGCTGAAACTTGATTAACATATTGGCAACATTTTAGGCCAAGATGGTTTCAACATAACAGCCCATGCTGTCACCATGTTGGCCCATTTTGCAAATAACCACACAGTACCAATACGATTTGTACACCTAGTGCCAACATGGGCCCCATTAACTTGTGTTGCTTGGGATTGGCAACATCTTGGGTCAAGATGGTTTCAACATAACAGCCCATGCTGTCACCATGTTTGCCTATTTTGTTTAAAAAAAACACAGCATCAACACGATTTGTCAACCTAGTGCCAACATGGGCCCTGTTAACTTTGTTTGCTTGGGACACTGAAAGACTGAAACACTAAAGTGCATCGCACAGAAACAATTATAAGCTTTCTGAGTCTTAAAATTTTTCTTACAGTATCATCTATGGCCCATCATAATCTTCCCTCTCGGAAGTCATATAACACCACACATTATCTTCCATGGCCCCCCATAGCAGTCTCAACTCCCCATCACCCTCTTTCCAATAAGTAACACATTTCCTCTCTATATCTCCTAATAACTCAATAAATGGAGCAGAATGTCTTCCTTCAGTTTCTAATAACAGAGAACAGTATTAAACACTCTAACTCGATTGGAAGGGGACGGTGCATGTACCAGACTGAAAACCGAATACCTTTTATCTTCAATTATATAGCGGACAAATTTCTCAGGGAAGTTCATAGTAGAATTTCTCTGCCAAAAACAACCGTGAAATGTATTGATTAAATCAATAGGAAGTGTATAGTTTGGCATTACGATTATAGTTTGGCATTACGAATACGGTATGGTGGAGAATACGGTATGGTGGAGAATACGGTATGGTGGAGAATACGGTATGGTGGAGAATACGGTATGGTGGAGAATACGGTATGGTGGAGAATACGGTATGGTGGAGAATACGGTATGGTGGAGAATACGGTATGGTGGAGAATACGATATGGTGGAGAATACGGTATGGTGGAGAATACGGTATGGTGGAGAATACGGTATGGTGGAGAATACGGTATGGTGGAGAATACGGTATAGGGGAGAACACGGTATAGGGGAGAATACAGTATAGGGGAGAATACGGTATAGTGGAGAATACGGTATAGGGGAGAATACGGTATAGGAGAGAATACGGTATAGGGGAGAATACTGTATAGGGGAGAATACGGTATAGGGAGAATACGGTATAGGAGAGAATACGGTATAGGGGAGAACACGGTATAGGGGAGAATACGGTATAGGGGAGAAAGCGGTATAGGGGAGAACACGGTATAGGGGAGAATACAGTATAGGGGAGAATACGGTATAGTGGAGAATACGGTATAGGGGAGAATACGGTATAGGGGAGTTATGGTGGGCATAGAAGATTATGTGTGGTATTGTATAGAGACTCACTTGATTTTCTATGACTACAGCATAATTTTTCATCTAATTATCAAAATAGTTATAACAGGCCCCTAAAAATTTCACATTGGTTCTCCCTTATTCTTCTATGGCCCCACCATAACTTTCTCTCTCAATATTCTATGGCCCCACCAAAGCTTTCTCACTTAATCTTCTATGCCCCGTCATAACTTTCCCTCTGAATCTACTATGGTCCCACTATAACTTTCTCTCTCAATCTTCAATGGCCCCACCATAACTTTCTCTCTCAATCTTCTATGGCCCCACCATAACTTTCCCTCTGAATCTACTATGGTCCCACCATAACTTTCTCTCTCAATCTTCAATGGCCCCACCATAACTTTCTCTCTCAATCTTCTATGGCCCCACCATAACTTTCTCTCTCAATCTTCTATGGCCCCACCATAACTTTCTCTCTCAATCTTCTATGGCCTCACCATAACTTTCCCTCTGAATCTACTATGGTCCCACCATAACTTTCTCTCTCAATCTTCAATGGCCCCACCATAACTTTCTCTCTCAATCTTCTATGGCCCCACCATAACTTTCTATCTCAATCTTCTATGGCCTCACCATAACTTTCCCTCTGAATCTACTATGGTCCCACCATAACTTTCTCTCTCAATCTTCTATGGCCCCACCATAACTTTCTATCTCAATCTTCTATGGCCCCACAATAACTTTCTCTCTCAATCTTCTATGGCCTCACCATAACTTTCCCTCTCAATGTCCTATGGTCCCACCATATCTTTCTCTCTCAATCTTCTATGGCCCCACCATAACTTTCTCTCTCAATCTTTAATGACCCCACCATAACTTTCTCTCTCAATCTTCTATGGCCCCACCATAACTTTCTATCTCAATCTTCTATGGCCCCACAATAACTTTCTCTCTCAATCTTCTATGGCTTCACCATAACTTTCCCTCTCAATCTCCTATGGTCCCACCATATCTTTCTCTCTCAATCTTCTATGGCCCCACCATAACTTTCTCTCTCAATCTTCTATGGCCCACCATAACTTTCTCCTTCAATAAGAAGCATATCTCCAATTACTTCCGACTTACTGCCCGATGATGACTTCAAAATATGAATATTTTAAATCTAGTTACTTCGGATTCGTATTGATAGGAAAAAATCTGAAGATCGGAAGAAACTCCATAAGTTTCACTAATAAGTCGCTGGTTCACTTTATCACCGCATACCAATGAAATTAATTAAAACTTCTTCAATGAACTGAAGGCCAAAAGAAACTTACTTAATTAAATAACAAATTAGAAAAAAAGGAAGTCGTCTACAAAGGTGACATGAAGAATAACTTATGTTGTTTTTGATGAGATCAGTGGATTAAAATTCGAATTTTTCGGTGGCTTTCAAGTTTGACATTCGAATGTATTTGTTATGGAAAAAGACGATGATTTTAAGTGACTTACGGGGCAGAAGTTAATTTAAATTGAATATTTGGTTCTCTTGTTATTGAGTTAAGATTCTCAGGAATGAAATATAGGTAGCATTATTTTTGTGGGTGGAATCTGGTCTTCTAAGCCTATTTGAAATAATAAGATTGTTAAGGTTCATTACTGTTGGGAATTATTAATTAAATAAAACTACAATGGATAATAATGTATTTTGTATATATAGAGAGGATCGAATTTCACTGTTTAATGATGTATTTGTATTCGTATTATGAAAAGAATAAACATAAATATTTGAAATGAATATATTAATTGATTTCTTTTTTATTATTGAATAATAAACCAATTAAAGGGACAGTAAACCTTTGGTCAAACTTTTTTCTCTTGTTCATGAATCGACAGCAAGACAACAAATTATAGAATAAGATGTTGCCATTTAATATTATTAATCCGTTTTAAAGAAAATTCTCAACTGCAGCGCAATCTTCTGGCGGACATTCGAAGTACCACAAATGACAGAGCGCATGCGCAAGATATCGCTAACTTTGCATTGTTTGTTTGTGCGTTCTTATACACGTTATAGTTTAATTTATATAAGGTTTATTTTATATTTTATTAAATAATTAATCTAAATAACTGACGTGCATTTAGGATAGAGTAAAGATATTGTTTAAATCTTCGTTTAAATACAGATAATTATGTTAACTAACTGATCGCAGCGCCATTTCTGTCGATGCGGTGAATATGTCAGTTATATACAATAAATATAATAACATTTTCTACTTAGTTATTCATTTATATTTCAAAAATGTTATAAATGTGTTTTACAATGAGTACCAATATTTTAAATAAGTTTACTGTCCTTTTTAACTATTTGATAGTTACTATCAATAATTTAATGACTATAATTATTAACCATTGAAATGTTTTTTAAAATTTATAATTAATTGTTTCATTATTAAATATGTATATTTTATATAATATAAAATATGAATGCATTAAAGTATTTATCAAGATAAAAATAAAAGATACAAAAATCATTAATATTCATAATTAATTATTAAGCCAATATTAAAAATAAGTAAACAGTATAATGTTTTATATTTAATGTTATTCACCTTAAAATGTTATCTTTAAAAATAAAATAAAGTAAATGAGCAATATATCATTATACATATAATATAATAATTAAAAATTTATTTTACTAATAAAATATTAAAATAATTATGCTATATATTATTACCTTTTTGCATTAAAATAAATTTTACTAAGAAAAGATTCAAATAAAAGTGATATACAATAATATTCACTAATTCGTAGCAATCATCATTACTAATTAAGAAGTTCCACCCCTTTAAAATAGAAAGGATTGTAGAAAAGTAGGCGTTTTTTGGCTTTCCTGTGGTAATTACGGTACTCTGACCGTGATATTAAACTTATCCTGAGACTTTTCCGCCGAATATACTTTTACCAAGAGTTTGGTGCGCTGATTCGAGTTCTATGGTTTGTATGGTAATTATGAGTGCTGTCAATATTGAACAGTGTTTTACTGTTATAAAGTTAGCAGAGAATGTTATGGTGGGGCCAGAGAAGATTATGGTGGGTAAAATGAAAGTAAGAAAATACGTTAAGATATAGAGATATGGAGAGAATATATTTTGATGCATTGTTTTTATAATAATCTAATGAAACTGGTTATTGAAATACAGTGATGATAAAATTAATGAGAATTATAATTTTGTTAAGATTTTCAAATATACAAAATATATAATTTTAAATATATTATCAAGATGGATATTTAAACTCAATATTGAACGTATTTTAAAATAGAAACCTTTCTTAAAAAATGAGTTTTTTTAAATACCTCTTTTAAATATGTTTTATTAAAAACACGTTTTAAAAAAAATATCTTTTTAAAAAATATGTTTTTTTAAATATTTTTATAAAAAAATTGTATATATAAAAAAAATTTAAGTACCTTTTGAGTATGAATCTTTTTTGAAAAAGAGATATTTTCTATATATTCCAATCTGGCTGGCGGTGGCGAATTACACAAGAGTATTTCTCGGTTCTGTCGAGTGTGACTTCAAGTTAAGTTGAAGTTTTTCAAGTTAATACTCCAACTGGAGCGTGACAACGAGACATAATTTTTAGGACTTCTTTTCTACCTCCTTCCTGTCCAAATTATGAAGTTTGTCATTCTTTTCGCGACAATTGGGGTTGTATTGGGTTACCTGAGGTTAATTAAGTGCCAGGCCACTTTAACTAACCAGCGCTAACTTTGCCTCCGAAAAATATGTCTGGTAAATAAAATCCACGGACTTCTGTCAATTCTTTTCGATGGAGAATAAATAAGGCGGTTGTTTCGATGTGAAAATGTTTTTAGAGTAAGTTACGTTATTCTGACTGTTCTACAATTTCGTACATTTGTTAATTATAATATTTATATAGTGTCAGTTTGATAGAATGTGCCACAAGGGTGTTTAATATAATAATATTTATCTTGTTACAGAAACACAATGTTTCCATAAATTCACCAGCAACTGTACGAGAATACGTAACTGTACGAGAATACGTAACTGTACGAGAATACGTAACTGTACGAGAATACGTAACTGTAAGAGAATACGTAACTGTACGAGAATACGTAACTGTACGAGAATACGTAACTGTACGAGAATACGTAACTGTACGAGAATACGTAACTGTACGAGAATACGTAACTGTACGAGAATACGTAACTGTACGAGAATACGTAACTGTACGAGAATACGTAACTGTACGAGAATACGTAACTGTACGAGAATACGCAACTGTACGAGAATACGTAACTGTACGAGAATACGTAACTGTACGAGAATACGTAACTGTACGAGAATACGTAACTGTACGAGAATACGTAACTGTACGAGAATATGTAACTGTCGAGAATATGTAACTGTACGAGAATACGTAACTGTACGAGAATACGTAACTGTACGAGAATACGTAACTGTACGAGAATACGTAACTGTACGAGAATACGTAACTGTACGAGAATACGTAACTGTACGAGAATACGTAACTGTACGAGAATACGTAACTGTACGAGAATACGTAACTGTACGAGAATACGTAACTGTACGAGAATATGTAACTGTCGAGAATATGTAACTGTACGAGAATATGTAACTGTACGAGAATACGTACGTAACTGTACGAGAATATGTAACTTTACGAGAATACGTAACTGTATAAGAATACGTAACTGTATGAGAATACGCAACTGTATAAGAATACGTAACTGTATGAGAATACGTAACTGTATGAGAATACGTAACTGTACGAGAATACGCAACTGTAAGAGAATACGTAACTGTACGAGAATACGTAACTGTACGAGAATACGTAACTGTACGAGAATACGTAACTGTACGAGAATACGTAACTGTACGAGAATACGTAACTGTACGAGAATACGTAACTGTACGAGAATACGTAACTGTACGAGAATACGTAATTGTACGAGAATACGCAACTGTACGAGAATACGTAACTGTACGAGAATACGTAACTGTACGAGAATACGTAACTGTACGAGAATACGTAACTGTACGAGAATACGTAACTGTATGAGAATACGTAACTGTACGAGAATACGTAACTGTACGAGAATACGTAACTGTACGAGAATACGCAACTGTACGAGAATACGTAACTGTACGAGAATACGTAACTGTACGAGAATACGTAACTGTACGAGAATACGTAACTGTACGAGAATACGTAACTGTACGAGAATACGTAACTGTACGAGAATACGTAACTGTACGAGAATACGTAACTGTACGAGAATACGCAACTGTACGAGAATACGTAACTGTACGAGAATACGTAACTGTACGAGAATACGTAACTGTACGAGAATACGTAACTGTACGAGAATACGTAACTGTACGAGAATATGTAACTGTCGAGAATATGTAACTGTACGAGAATACGTAACTGTACGAGAATACGTAACTGTACGAGAATACGTAACTGTACGAGAATACGTAACTGTACGAGAATACGTAACTGTACGAGAATACGTAACTGTACGAGAATACGTAACTGTACGAGAATACGTAACTGTACGAGAATACGTAACTGTACGAGAATATGTAACTGTCGAGAATATGTAACTGTACGAGAATATGTAACTGTACGAGAATACGTACGTAACTGTACGAGAATATGTAACTTTACGAGAATACGTAACTGTATAAGAATACGTAACTGTATGAGAATACGCAACTGTATAAGAATACGTAACTGTATGAGAATACGTAACTGTATGAGAATACGTATCTGTATAAGAATACGTAACTGTATGAGAATACGTAACTGTATGAGAATACGTAACTGTACGAGAATACGTAACTGTATAAGAATACGCAACTGTATAAGAATACGTAACCGTATAAGAATACGTAACTGTATAAGAATACGCAACTGTATAAGAATACGTAACTGTATGAGAATACGCAACTGTATGAGAATACGTAACTGTATAAGAATACGTAACTGTATGAGAATACGTAATTGTACGAGAATACGTAACTGTATAAGAATACGTAACTGTATGAGAATACGTAACTGTATGAGAATACGTAACTGTACGAGAATACGTAACTGTATAAGAATACGTAACTGTATGAGAATACGTAACTGTATGAGAATACGTAACTGTATAAGAATACGCAACTGTATGAGAATACGTAACTGTATGAGAATACGTAATTGTACGAGAATACGTAACTGTACGAGAATACGTAACTGTATGAGAACACGTAACTGTATAAGAATACGTAAATGTATAAGAATACGTAAATGTATAAGAATACGTAACTGTACGAGAATACGTAACTGTACGAGAATACGTAACTGTACGAGAATACGTAACTGTACGAGAATACGTAACTGTACGAGAATACGTAACTGTACGAGAATACGTAACTGTACGAGAATACGTAACTGTACGAGAATACGTAACTGTACGAGAATACGTAACTGTACGAGAATACGTAACTGTACGAGAATACGTAACTGTACAAGAATACGTAACTGTACGAGAATACGTAACTGTACAAGAATACGTAACTGTACGAGAATACGTAACTGTACGAGAATACGTAACTGTACGAGAATACGTAACTGTACAAGAATACGTAACTGTACGAGAATACGTAACTGTACAAGAATACGTAACTGTACGAGAATACGTAACTGTACGAGAATACGTAACTGTACGAGAATACGTAACTGTACAAGAATACGTAACTGTACGAGAATACGTAACTGTACAAGAATACGTAACTGTATAAGAATACGTAACTGTACGAGAATACGTAACTGTACAAGAATACGTAACTGTATAAGAATATGTAACTGTATGAGAATACGTAACGGTATGAGAATACGTAACTGTATGAGAATACGTAACTGTATAAGAATACGTAACTGTATAAGAATACGTAACTGTACGAGAATACGTAACTGTATGAGAATACGTAACTGTATGAGAATACGTAACTGTATAAGAATACGTAACTGTATAAGAATACTTAACTGTATAAGAATATGTAACTGTATGAGAATACGTAACGGTATGAGAATACGTAACTGTATGAGAATACGTAACTGTATAAGAATACGTAACTGTATAAGAATACGTAACTGTACGAGAATTCGTAACTGTATGAGAATACGTAACTGTATGAGAATACGTAACTGTATAAGAATACGTAACTGTATAAGAATACTTAACTGTATAAGAATATGTAACTGTATAAGAATACGTAACTGTATAAGAATACTTAACTGTATGAGAATATGTAACTGTATAAGAATACGTAACTGTATGAGAATACTTAACTGTATGAGAATACGTAACGGTATGAGAATACGTAACTGTATGAGAATACGTAACTGTATAAGAATACGTAACTGTATAAGAATACGTAACTGTACGAGAATACGTAACTGTATGAGAATACGTAACGGTATGAGAATACGTAACTGTATGAGAATACGTAACTGTATAAGAATACGTAACTGTATAAGAATACGTAACTGTACGAGAATACGTAACTGTATGAGAATACGTAACGGTATGAGAATACGTAACTGTATGAGAATACGTAACTGTATAAGAATACGTAACTGTATAAGAATACGTAACTGTACGAGAATACGTAACTGTATGAGAATACGTAACTGTATGAGAATACGTAACTGTATGAGAATACGTAACTGTATGAGAATATGTAACTGTATAAGAATACTTAACTGTATAAGAATATGTAACTGTATAAGAATACGTAACTGTATAAGAATACTTAACTGTATGAGAATATGTAACTGTATAAGAATACGTAACTGTATGAGAATACGTAACTGTATAAAAATATGTAACTGTACGAGAATACGTAACTGTACGAGAATACGTAACTGTACGAGAATACGTAACTGTACGAGAATACGTAACTGTACGAGAATACGTAACTGTACGAGAATACGTAACTGTACGAGAATACGTAACTGTACGAGAATACGTAACTGTACGAGAATACGTAACTGTACGAGAATACGTAACTGTACGAGAATACGTAACTGTACGAGAATACGTAACTGTACGAGAATACGTAACTGTACGAGAATACGTAACTGTACGAGAATACGTAACTGTACGAGAATACGTAACTGTACGAGAATACGTAACTGTACGAGAATACGTAACTGTACGAGAATACGTAACTGTACGAGAATACGTAACTGTACGAGAATATGTAACTGTAAAAGAATACTTAACTGTATAAGAATACGTAACTGTATGATAATACGTAACTGTATAAGAATACTTAACTGTATAAGAATATGTAACTGTATAAGAATACGTAACTGTATAAGAATACTTAACTGTATAAGAATATGTAACTGTATAAGAATACGTAACTGTATAAGAATACTTAACTGTATGAGAATATGTAACTGTATAAGAATACGTAACTGTATGAGAATACGTAACTGTATAAAAATATGTAACTGTACGAGAATACGTAACTGTACGAGAATACGTAACTGTACGAGAATACGTAACTGTACGAGAATACGTAACTGTACGAGAATACGTAACTGTACGAGAATACGTAACTGTACGAGAATACGTAACTGTACGAGAATACGTAACTGTACGAGAATACGTAACTGTTCGAGAATACGTAACTGTACGAGAATACGTAACTGTACGAGAATACGTAACTGTACGAGAATACGTAACTGTACGAGAATACGTAACTGTACGAGAATACGTAACTGTACGAGAATACGTAACTGTACGAGAATACGTAACTGTACGAGAATACGTAACTGTACGAGAATACGTAACTGTACGAGAATACGTAACTGTACGAGAATACGTAACTGTACGAGAATATGTAACTGTAAAAGAATACTTAACTGTATAAGAATACGTAACTGTATGATAATACGTAACTGTATAAGAATACGTAACTGTAAAAGAATACGTAACTGTATGGGAATACGTAACTGTATGAGAATACGTAACTGTATGAGAATACAACTGTATGAGAATATGTAACTGTACGAGAATACGTAACTGTATAAAAATATGTAACTTACCTTACAAACTCCTGTTAAATAAATGTACCTTATTCTCTGAAAAAATATTCTATTCCCTTCAAAAACAGAAATAATAAGTATATATAACAATAAGAGTTCTCGATGTAAAAAAGAACATACTAAGAAAATATTGTCTACAAAATATGTATTTACTTCAAGTTGTGATAACATCATCAAAGTGTGGACGTTACTAGTTATGAATAGAACAATAATGAGTAATGTATTCAAGCTAAAATACTATAACTAAATTGGTAAAATACTATAACTAAATTGGTAAAATACTATAACTAAATTGGTAAAATACTATAACTAAATTGCTACATTACTATAACTAAATTGCTAAAATACTATGGATATCCCTATAAAATCTACCCATATTAACATCATTATTCTAAGATGTCCAATGGTTTCCTTTTTTTTAAATAGAAGTAACCATGGTAACGATTGAACATTATTAATGTTATCAATTCAATATAAGTGGTAAACTATGTATAAAAACTTGAACTGTCATCTAATGCTAAATTGGAACAGAAAATTGTGTCATGTTTTAAGACAATAACTCAGTTTACATTAGTCTCTTTGACTTTTTTTTTTTTTTAAATTGAATAAATTGTATATATTGTTATATCCTGCTAAAAATTCCACTGTACACGGAAAACTGCCAGCTGGAAATCTGTCAGGCAGAAAACTGCCAGTCACTTACCGGCAATTTAATGATTTTAATCAATAATAACATTTTAATTTATAAAGATGTCGTTCGCCCATTGTTAAGAAGTTAAACAAAAACAAAAATAATAGTTAAATGTAGACAATTTAATATCAAAATATGTAAAATACATTATTACATAAATATTGAAGACATAAATGAAATACAATATAGAAATTTAAAACTAAAATCTTTCATAGAAAAGGTTTTAAATATTTACTAAGAGAAGAAACAAAGAAATAATTGTATTAGGGACAGAGTACAATTTCTTTGTTTACACAATGTATCTTTACATTATCAGTTCATAACGCACTTACTGTCTAATTTTTTTTTTTTATAATTTGAGAATAACACATCTTCAAAATTAATATCCGCTTATACTCATTATAAAACAACTTCGATCGACATTTGAGAAAAATTTAGAAATTGCAACCCAACATCTATTATTATTAAACTTTACCTACCTATAGTACCTAATTCCCTGAAAATTTCACTCGATCAAATTGGATCGTATATTAATTAATAATACTTGTTACATATAAATGAAAATTGTATAAATGAAGGTGTTGTGTTATTGACATCGATAATAAAAATGTAAATGTAATAAATATTGAACATACATATAAGTTGCTTTAACATTCACTTAATTTATTGTATAATTTGAAATTATCTAATTATGAGAATATCTAATTAACAAGTAATCACAAATCAGAACACGGGGGTTTAACGTTTGCTTTTGAACCAAATGTTATATTGCTGACATCAATATAGGAATTTAAAAACAAGGGGCTATAGTGTCATATGTTCAAAATGTAATGCATTCATATTATTTAAATATTTTCTACATGTTTATTTACTGTCATATGTTCTCATTGCAGTGAACTGTTCAAATATATTTTCATGAAAATTTCATTCGGCGAGTAATTCTGAAATCTACGGGGAAATTATCCAACTTTGAAAAAGATACTGTAGGTAGTTAGTACAGGAATGAAACTGTGATGTAAACTGTAGTTTCTATTGTAAACTGTAGTTTCATTGACGATTGGTCAATGTCTGTAGACTCTCTGGTAGAACTTTGTTAACAATCCTGTCGAAGGTCAAGGTCATTTATAACTCAAAAAGCATAAACCAAATAGCCTGAAATTTTGTGAGAGAATAGGTCATTTTCAAGGAACCAGTTTATCAGATTTGGGAGCGATCAGGTTAAAGGTCAAGGTCATTTATAAGCGGTGGCGAAGGTAGGCGCTCCACGAGTGCATCTCCTCTAGTTCTTATAGAACAATGTACCACAGTTATAATTTGACTGGACTGCAAATAAAATGCATCGTAATTGTTAAACAACATTTCAACCATTCAAGAACACTTTAGATTTTGATAACATTTCTATTGAAGTAAAAAATTATTTAGGATATTGAGCCTTACATACACATTTAATTCGGTCTCTTTTTCTGTATCAGTTTTATAACAATCCTTGTTTAAGCTTTTATTCCATCCATGCGCAAAAGTATACACATTTTAATAATCTAATCAGTACATTATCGCTATCGCCTGAACTAATTCCTGAATAGGGTAATTTGAGGGTCTAAAAGTAAAATCAGAAGCTTTCATTTCTGTGGGTAAAGTGAGGGGAAGATAATAGAGAATATGGGAAAAAGAATTGTGGAAAAATATGTGGAGAATCGTACTGTGGTCTCCGCTCACGTTTATGAAATAACAGTAAATAAAAATTAGATGCAACAATAAAGAGAAGGCTCTGTTATTATTGGAATAAGATTAAATATTTGTAATTAAATTACGACTTTATAGTAATTTGGTAACAATTGTCAGATGTGCATTGAATACTGGATAAAAATTACCGTAGGTTATTATTAAAATAAAGCATCAAAATATTTCGATAAATTCATTGTGGAAAAATATTATTTTGTACATTTTATTGCTCATATTTCGATGCTATTTTTTAACCTATTGTAGTTTTTATCCAGCATTTAATTCAGAGCTGGTCATTGTATGTTGCTTGAATTAAATAGAAGGATAAAGCTATATTTTTATATAATGGATTTCATGTTACACACTAGAGAAATATTATACAATTCCTAATATATTTTGTATAGTTATTTAAACGTTGAAATATTTTCGAAATTCGTGTTGAATTGCTTAAGATTTTTTTTCAATTATTAGAGCAGTATTTTATTTATTGAACACATTTTTTGTGAACACTAACAAAACAAAAATTAAAATAGAGTTAACAATACTAAATTCTAGGTTTCAACTACAATCTAACAAGAATGGTTTTAATCTGCTAACACTATACATATTTAAAACAACAATATTTCATATATATAAACATTTCAATTACATTACAGTTTTCTTCTATATTTTAGTTTACCGTTATCATATTCCTAAATTCCCAACGCTAATATCCCCAGGTTCACCATCATCATATTCCTAAATTACTCACAATGTCCCCAGTTTCCATACCAACGAGACACTGTCAGTAAGTAGCAACCATAGCGAAAACTATTACGCGGATATCACCCCTCACTCGAATAAGCCAATTGTCGAAGCCGAAGTTCAATTTTGAGTTGAGAGTTGTAGTGCAGATTTAAAAGATGAAATGGCGGCTCATCAGGTATCAAAATAGAGCTCGTACAGGGAGACTGGAGGCAGTGCCTAGCATGAGTACATCGTTAGATTGGGTCGTGAGGGAATTGAACCGGAGAGTGGTTTGCATTTCCGTGATTTAGAATAAGCTATAAAGCTGAAGAGGATAGCTTATTCTCATGTCTCATTTATTTGAATGTTATAAGATATTGTAAGCCGTTATATTAGAGAAAATATCATGAACACTTCAAACAAACTAGATTGAGAATGTTGAAATGAAATGGATATTTGAATTATTAGACATGAAAATTGTGCTACCTAGATTTATATTCCTTTGTAATACATATAATGTGGAATTATTATAATAAATAGCAAGCTTAAAGTATATTGTTTATAATTACATAGAAATTGTGTGGTATATTTCAGCATTGATTGTCGACGCTTTTTTCCGACAGTGATTATTAGCGCTATTCTTAGACAGTGATTATTAGCGCTATTCTTTGACAGTGATTATTAGCGCTATTCTTAGACAGTGATTATTAGCACTATTCTTAGACAGTGATTATTAGCGCTATTCTTAGACAGTGATTATTAGCGCTATTCTTTGACAGTGATTATTAGCGCTATTCTTAGACAGTGATTATTAACGCTATTCTTAGACAGTGATTATTAGCGCTATTCTTTGACAGTGATTATTAGCGCTATTCTTAGACAGTGATTATTAACGCAATTCTTAGACAGTGATTATTAGCGCTATTCTTAGACAGTGATTATTAACGCTATTCTTAGACAGTGATTATTAGCGCTATTCTTAGACAGTGATTATTAGCGCTATTCTTAGACAGTGATTATTAGCGCTATTCTTAGACAGTGATTATTAGCGCTATTCTTAGACAGTGATTATTAGCGCTATTCTTAGACAGTGATTATTAACGCTATTCTTAGACAGTGATTATTAGCGCTATTCTTAGACAGTGATTATTAGCGCTATTCTTAGACAGTGATTATTAGCGCTATTCTTAGACAGTGATTATTAGCGCTATTCTTAGACAGTGATTATTAGCGCTATTCTTAGACAGTGATTATTAGCGCTATTCTTAGACAGTGATTATTAGCGCTATTCTTAGACAGTGATTATTAGCGCTATTCTTAGACAGTGATTATTAGCGCTATTCTTAGACAGTGATTATTAACGCTATTCTTAGACAGTGATTATTAGCGCTATTCTTCTGCAGTGATTGTTACCGCTATTCTTCTGTAGTGATTATAACCGCTATTCTTCTGTAGTGATTATCGACGCTTTTCTCCGACAGTGATTATCGATGTTACTCTTTGACTGTGATTATCAACAATATTTTTCGACAAGGATTTTTTCTATCTCCGAAGCCTCTCTGCCAACTTCTCTCCCCATGAAGGTGTCGTATGGACCGCAGTTAAGCCACCTGATGGGGATAGTTTTGACCCCAGTTACTTGGAGGAGTTCAAACACTTGGATACGGTAATGTGTCGAACGGGAGTCTTTGACACCTACAGGTACTCGTAGTATTTGAAAATCTTGATCATTATTTTATTTCAAATACTAAGGCTGTAATGAAGATCTTTATTTATACATTATCTTATTCTGAGGTGGGAGTGATTGAAAATTCAGTTTTTAAAATTATTACTTTTCTATTGTTTATTAGGATCACATTATTGTGATTTATTTTTTATTATATTTTTTTGTTTTATAAAATTATGGAGGAAAATAGAAGATGGGTCCCCCTCTTAATCTTCTATAGCCCCACCATAAATTTTTCTAGTTTATTTTGGATATTATAGCTAACTTTATTGAGTTGTGAATAGATTGAAGAACCAAAATGGTTGAAGAACCAAAATGGTTGAAGAACCAAAATGGTTGAAGAACCAAAATGGTTGAAGAACCAAAATGGTTGAAGAACCAAAATGGTTGAAGAACCAAAATGGTTGAAGAACCAAAATGGTTGAAGAACCAAAATGGTTGAAGAACCAAAATGGTTGAAGAACCAAAATGGTTGAAGAACCAAAATGGTTGAAGAACCAAAATGGTTGAAGAACCAAAATGGTTGAAGAACCAAAATGTTGAAGAACCAAAATAGTTAAAGAACCAAAATGTTGAAGAATCAAAATGGTTGAAGAACCAAAATGTTGAAGAATCAAAATGGTTGAAGAACCAAAATGTTGAAGAATAAATATGGTTGAAGAACCAAAATGGTTGAAGAACCAAAATGGTTGAAGAACCAAAATGGTTGAAGAACCAAAATGGTTGAAGAACCAAAATGTTGAAGAACCAAAATAGTTAAAGAACCAAAATGTTGAAGAATCAAAATGGTTGAAGAACCAAAATAGTTAAAGAACCAAAATGGTTGAAGAACCAAAATGTTGAAGAACCAAAATGGTTGAAGAACCAAAATGGTTGAAGAACCAAAATGGTTGAAGAACCAAAATGGTTGAAGAACCAAAATGTTGAAGAACCAAAATAGTTAAAGAACCAAAATGTTGAAGAATCAAAATGGTTGAAGAACCAAAATGTTGAAGAATCAAAATGGTTGAAGAACCAAAATGGTTGAAGAACCAAAATGGTTGAAGAACCAAAATGGTTGAAGAACCAAAATGTTGAAGAACCAAAATAGTTAAAGAACCAAAATGTTGAAGAATCAAAATGGTTGAAGAACCAAAATGTTGAAGAATCAAAATGGTTGAAGAACCAAAATGTTGAAGAATCAAAATGGTTGAAGAACCAAAATGGTTGAAGAACCAAAATGGTTGAAGAACCAAAATGGTTGAAGAACCAAAATGGTTGAAGAACCAAAATGGTTGAAGAACCAAAATGGTTGAAGAACCAAAATGTTGAAGAACCAAAATAGTTAAAGAACCAAAATGTTGAAGAATCAAAATGGTTGAAGAACCAAAATGTTGAAGAATCAAAATGGTTGAAGAACCAAAATGGTTGAAGAACCAAAATGGTTGAAGAACCAAAATGGTTGAAGAACCAAAATGGTTGAAGAACCAAAATGGTTGAAGAACCAAAATGGTTGAAGAACCAAAATGGTTGAAGAACCAAAATGTTGAAGAACCAAAATAGTTAAAGAACCAAAATGTTGAAGAATCAAAATGGTTGAAGAACCAAAATGTTGAAGAATCAAAATGGTTGAAGAACCAAAATGGTTGAAGAATCAAAATGGTTGAAGAACCAAAATGGTTGAAGAACCAAAATGGTTGAAGAACCAAAATGGTTGAAGAACCAAAATGGTTGAAGAACCAAAATGGTTGAAGAACCAAAATAGTTAAAGAACCAAAATGGTTGAAGAACCAAAATAGTTAAAGAACCAAAATGGTTGAAGAACCAAAATGTTGAAGAACCAAAATGGTTGAAGAACCAAAATGGTTGAAGAACCAAAATGTTGAAGAACCAAAATAGTTAAAGAACCAAAATGTTGAAGAATCAAAATGGTTGAAGAACCAAAATGTTGAAGAATCAAAATGGTTGAAGAACCAAAATGTTGAAGAATAAATATGGTTGAAGAACCAAAATGGTTGAAGAACCAAAATGGTTGAAGAACCAAAATGGTTGAAGAACCAAAATGGTTGAAGAACCAAAATGGTTGAAGAACCAAAATGTTGAAGAACCAAAATAGTTAAAGAACCAAAATGTTGAAGAATCAAAATGGTTGAAGAACCAAAATAGTTAAAGAACCAAAATGGTTGAAGAACCAAAATGTTGAAGAACCAAAATGGTTGAAGAACCAAAATGGTTGAAGAACCAAAATGGTTGAAGAACCAAAATGGTTGAAGAACCAAAATGTTGAAGAACCAAAATAGTTAAAGAACCAAAATGTTGAAGAATCAAAATGGTTGAAGAACCAAAATGTTGAAGAATCAAAATGGTTGAAGAACCAAAATGGTTGAAGAACCAAAATGGTTGAAGAACCAAAATGGTTGAAGAACCAAAATGTTGAAGAACAAAAATAGTTAAAGAACCAAAATGTTGAAGAATCAAAATGGTTGAAGAACCAAAATGTTGAAGAATCAAAATGGTTGAAGAACCAAAATGTTGAAGAATCAAAATGGTTGAAGAACCAAAATGGTTGAAGAACCAAAATGGTTGAAGAACCAAAATGGTTGAAGAACCAAAATGGTTGAAGAACCAAAATGGTTGAAGAACCAAAATGGTTGAAGAACCAAAATGTTGAAGAACCAAAATAGTTAAAGAACCAAAATGTTGAAGAATCAAAATGGTTGAAGAACCAAAATGTTGAAGAATCAAAATGGTTGAAGAACCAAAATGGTTGAAGAACCAAAATGGTTGAAGAACCAAAATGGTTGAAGAACCAAAATGGTTGAAGAACCAAAATGGTTGAAGAACCAAAATGGTTGAAGAACCAAAATGGTTGAAGAACCAAAATGTTGAAGAACCAAAATAGTTAAAGAACCAAAATGTTGAAGAATCAAAATGGTTGAAGAACCAAAATGTTGAAGAATCAAAATGGTTGAAGAACCAAAATGGTTGAAGAATCAAAATGGTTGAAGAACCAAAATGGTTGAAGAACCAAAATGGTTGAAGAACCAAAATGGTTGAAGAACCAAAATGGTTGAAGAACCAAAATGGTTGAAGAACCAAAATAGTTAAAGAACCAAAATGGTTGAAGAACCAAAATAGTTAAAGAACCAAAATGGTTGAAGAACCAAAATGTTGAAGAACCAAAATGGTTGAAGAACCAAAATGGTTGAAGAACCAAAATGTTGAAGAACCAAAATAGTTAAAGAACCAAAATGGTTGAAGAACCAAAATGTTGAAGAACCAAAATAGTTAAAGAACCAAAATGGTTGAAGAACCAAAATAGTTAAAGAACCAAAATGGTTGAAGAACCAAAATGTTGAAGAACCAAAATAGTTAAAGAACCAAAATGTTGAAGAATCAAAATGGTTGAAGAACCAAAATAGTTAAAGAACCAAAATGTTGAAGAATCAAAATGGTTGAAGAACCAAAATGGTTGAAGAACCAAAATGTTGACGGTATATTGGTCTAGAAAAACGAAAAGTTTGATATTTCATTTATATGTTTACTTTGAAGAGTTACAGTAATTAAATTACACATATACTTAATTATTATTATTGTATGTCATGAGTATACTATTTATCTGTAAAACGAATAACCATCTGTTGAAACCTTGACTAAATTAGATATCTGTTTTTTGCCTTGCTCACATGCATATTTATTCTCTAAAGGAACAACTCCTAAAAGGGCACAAAAACTAGCTGATATATAGAAAGTCTACAAAGACGATCGTAAATTGAATAAGTTTATTGTATTTGTCGGACAGTTATGGGAGAGACGTGAGCCTTAACAAACGCTCGAAATTAGTAAATACACTTTTTGTATTATTTGATTTTAGTTAAAAACAACCTCGGCACAATTTCTCTTCCGATTTCCAAATTCCCCGCACCAAGATACGTGTGAAAGTATCTTTATAAAAGGAGCAAGTTCCCTTCATAGGGAGTTCAGTAATAGTCTTCCCTCACCCGTAATTAGTACGAGTCAATCGTCGCCTGTACGCCGTCACTCTGTGCAAACTAAATTGTCCCTACTCTGTAACTCTAACATTTCTTAGTGAATATAAGTGTGTATTGAATTGCGTTTCATTTCTCCTTGCCAGTAGTACTATAGAGAATTAATTGAAAGTCAAACTAAGAATTCCTGAAATAGTGAATAACACCCAAGAGGGTAGTCAGCTTATTACCCTAAAATATTAATGACTAAAAGACAATAAGTAACCAAAAGCATTAATATATCTGGAACCTCCGGCATGGACCTTATTTTGTGAAATAAAATTCTCTATATTACTTACAGCAAGGTTTGATGTTGATGTATTATTATTATAATACAACAGTGAGTGAACAGTGCCAATAAAAAAGTAAAAACATCGCGACGTAGCCTCGGGCTATACAGTGTAACACACACAACCACGACATCGGCAGGCAGGCGCAGAAACCAGTCGACGAGGTCAAGCACCGCTACAGGTCAAAGCATAGCCTCAGGCAATACGCTGTATCACACGGCATTGGCAGGCGAAAAAACCAGTGAAGCAGGTCAAGCACCGCGTACAGGTCAAGCACCGCAAGCAACTCGCTTGGGAAGCTAAGGGAACTGGTAGTCGGCGATACAGGCGAACCCAGAAGAAGATACTGACACTCCTACACCGCCTAAACAGTAGGTGGTTGAAGATACAGGCGAACCCAGAGGAAGACACTGATACTCCTACACCGTCTACATAGTGGGAGAAGTTCGGGAACGACTGAACCAATAAGCCGCTAGTTTTTAGCGCAATTGAAGTCTCTAATTGTGAGCAATAGTAAGCCGCTAGTTTTTAGCGCAATTGAAGTCTCTAATTGTGAGCAATAGTAAGCCGCTAGTTTTTAGCGCAACCGAAGCCTCTAAGCGTGAGCATAGAAAGCCGCTAGCTACGTATAGCGCAAGAAGTCTTTCAATTGGGAGCAGTAATAAGTCGCTAGTAAAGGGAAGCGCAGTGTACGTAATACTATCAACAATCAATCTTGAGAAGAAAATCTCTGCAGTACATCGAGCTACTAATCAAGAAAACAGCCATCGACGAAGGCAAGCACACTCCAGGGAACAACCGTTACAACAAGGAAAACAAGTAGAAGAAGGCGTCACCAGCACTACCCAAGGAGAGAGGAGTCACGACCAACTCAAGTACAGTAGTATCAGAGCAGTCAGTGAGTGAGGTACATAGACAGAGTCTCGAGAAGAGTGAGTACCTTGGAATCAAGAAGCGATCTTCAAGAATTCTTATATTATGTATAGCGTGTAACCATATTACCTTTTTATACCCTTTAAAAACAATTGCTAGTGGAACCGAATAATTATTGTAGCACGTATATTTTTTCTGTTGATTTTATTTTTACATTGTAATTATATTTGTACTAATTTCAGCAATAACCATTCCTAATACCTAACTAACCCTTTTTGAGAGTTTAGAGATATTGGCGCGCTAATTAAGTAGAACACCATGTCCGCCACAGAACAGCGCTCCATCACGGTGCTCGACAACCTACCATTGTTTTGCGGGAAATTAACTGCTAGCGATGGGGCGGGATTAGGTAGTCGGGAAGTGGATGTGCGGTCATTCTTGCGTCATATTGACGCGCACATCCACGCAAACCGCATCACCGATGATGCGGCCAAGATTAGGCTTCTTAATAGTCGTATAGATCCTCAAAGGGGCGATGCGGCAATTCAAATGGCCAATTACGCGGGACGCCAAATCTCTTATGAAGAAGTTTGCGAAGATCTCCTGGAAATATATCCCCAGTTTGAGCGGTCGGAGTTCCGTGTAGCGGCACGCGGTCTGCTCCGTAACGACATCTCCAATCCTGAAAATGATCTGCCGAAGCTAGAAGCGCAAACCCGTGCCTTAGTGGACGCATATCTGGGGAGAAACGATATGAGAGCTCTCCGGATTGGAGCAGGATGTTACCTACAGGACCCCCTAACACAAGACATTGCTGTGGGTCCAGCCGCAGCGGATGGGATTGCCAGAGGAGAACTTGCAGCAGGAGGTGCAGGACCAGATAGGAATCCGATTCTTTTAGCGGATGTTTTGCAGAATATGTTGCTGCATTTGTTCATAGTGAACGGTCTACACGAGGATGTCTACAAGCAATTGACAAGGTCATCTAAGTCTACACCGGATAAGAGATCAACGAGAATAACTGCACACGCCATAAATTGTGTCAAGAAGGCACACGCCATGGTTGTGGAAACAGCCGCAAAGAAGAAGAACATGCAACCGGAAGTCCTTTACGCACTCCAAACGGAACAAACGAGACCAGGAAAGATGGAAAAGAAATGCTACGCGTGCGGTCGACAAGGTCACTTCGCGAAAGAATGTCCCAAAGAAAAAGATTACTGCTCCTTTTGCAGAATCAAGGGACACAATACTAAAGACTGCAGGAAACGACAGCGAGGTAATGTACAGTATTGTACAAACTGCGAGAAAAACGGACACCAAGACAGACAATGTCGAAACCCGTGCAGCAGGTGTAAGAGGCGCGGACACACCAAGATTAACTGCAGGGTCAAACTTGAGAATAAACAAAAATACTCCGATAACGACTATAGGAGAGGAGATCAGGTACATCACCTAGAAGAACAATCCGAAGAAGATACATCGGATTACTACTACGAACAAAAGGACGAAGAGTCAGAATGACTAGTTAGTTTATCCAATACTACCGAGATAGAGAATAGACTTAAGATCCCCATGATAAAAGTTCAGCTTATCGGTATAAATAAGAGTGAAGAACTAAGCGCTCTAGTAGATAGTGGAGCTAGCGTCTCCCTAGTAGCTGAAAATATTATAGGAAATTTAGGGGAGCAGGGGAAAATAGAAACTCAAAACAAACGGGTGTACGACGCGCAAGGAAACCTAATTCCAATAATAGGAAAGGTGGTGATGTCAATAGACACACTGAATGGGAAATTAGAAGGAGACTTTTTAGTCTTCAAAGAATTAAATAAGGGAAGTGTACAAGTCCTATTAGGCATGAATATCCTTAAGCATGCTATAGTAAACTTTCCCCAACAGAAGTTACAGTTCATAGATAACAAATCAGTAAGTGAAAGAAAGGCGGAAGAAACTGTAACCATGATCATTCAGTCCAAGAAATTATATAATAAGGTACCGGTAAACTCAAGAATAACAGTGTTAGAAGAAGAGCAGGGAAAGGAAGCGCTCGATAAAAACGAAGAAGAAAATGATCCAAGGATAAAGAACGAAGCTGAAAAGGATACTGGTCGACAGAGAACAGTGAGTATACACCTGAAAGAGGAACTCACGATAGCTAAGAATTCAATAAACACAATGCAAGTGAGAATTGCCAATAAGAAGATCAAGGAAAACGAAGATTTAATTATTCATCACGGAGAACCGCGATTCGGGTTATTAACCTCGAACGCAATCACGAGGGTAACTGACGGGAAAATAACGGTCAGTGTAACTAACGCAAGTGATAAGGATGTAACCCTCAGTCAGGGTACAATATTGTGCCTAGCAGAAAAAGCGCAGACGGAAAATATCCACAGCATCACCGCAAATAATTCATCAGTGAAGGAACACGAAGAACCAGAAACACCGCCACCAGTGCAGTGGGAAGATGTAACCTGTGGAGATGAAGAAATGAAAGGGAAAGTGATGACGCTCCTCAATACGTATAGGCAGGTATGCTGGCTGCCGGGAGAACCGCTGGGAAATTACCGAGGACAGCCGCTTGAAATTACTCTGAAAGAAGACAGAATAATTAACAAGTCGCCCTACAGAATACCGCACGCTAGGCAAGGACCCTTAGATGTAGAAATTAAAAAATTGTTGGAACAAGGGGTGATAAGGAAGTCGGCCTCGAACTTCAATTCACCCCTCCTCATCGTACCTAAGCCCGGCGGTGGAATAAGGCCTTGTATAGATTTTAGATGCTTAAATAAGATAACGGAACCGGTAACTTTTCCTATTCCCAAGATAGCGGACCTCCTTAACTCGCTGCAAGAAACGAAAGTCATCTCCAGTTTAGATCTAATCTCGGCATACCATCAATGCGAAATTAAGGCGGAGGACTGCCATAAAACCGCGTTCACGGTAAGAAATTCAAAGTACGAATTTAGGAGGGTACCATTTGGGCTCTCCTCGGCACCAGGGTATTTTAGTAGAGTGATCAACGAAGTTCTTTACGATATCTTAGGAACGCATGCCTTGTCATATATGGATGACATCATAATCTTCTCAGCGACCCCGGAAACCCACCTAGACAAGATCAAGACAGTGTTGGAGAAACTACAGGAGGCCAACCTAAAAATAAAGATCACCAAATGTCGATTCTTCACTTCATCCGTGAAGTTCTTGGGATATACGGTGGATGAACATGGACTGAGGATGGATGAGGACCGGATTAAGGCAGTCCGTAAACTACCATATCCCACGAGTAAGAAAGAATTGCAGGCTTTTTTAGGAGCCTGCAACTATTTCCGCATGTTTGTCCGCAATTTTTCAGGTATAGCTGATCCATTGTATCAACTTCTCAGAAAGGGCGTAAAATTCGAATGGGATGAAAAGAAGAAAGAGGCTGTGGATATCCTTAAGAAGAAGCTATGCCACAGCCCAATCTTAAAGATCCCGGATTTCTCTAAGGAATTTTTCATCCACACGGATGCATCCCTAGTGGGCCTGGGCTCAGCCTTGATGCAAGAAATAGACGGGGTATTACACCCATTGTCCTATGTCAGTAAGTGCTTGAGTGAGACCCAAAGGAATTACTCCGCCACCAAACGAGAGATGTTATCTCTAATTTTCGCACTAGAGCAGTTCCGACATCTCATCCTACACTATAAGGTAACCGTGTACACGGACCATTTACCTTTGTTAGGAATAATGACTAAAACTACTAAAGATGCTGCCATCACCAGGTGGGCTCTGCTGGTGCAAGAATACCAGATAAATCTAAAATATTTACCTGGAAAGAAGAATTTGTTCGCAGATTTTCTGTCCCGAATGGTGGACATACAAGACAATTGTGAAGAATTTCCACAGGAACTAGATGATAAGCTTGGAGAAAAAATCAATGAGGTAACGGAAGAGGAACCTAAGGAGGAAGAATCAGAGGAACCACTACAGTCCTATATTCCTAGAAAAGTAGATTGGACCGAAGAGGAACTCAGGAAACTACAAACGTCAGACGCGAACTGTCAATCACTTAAAAAGAAATTAATGTCACGAACAAGTGAAAGGACCGTGAAATTAGCAAGCTATCGGATATTGCGTGGAATTGTGTTTGTAGTAAGAAACATTACCAGGGGAAGCTTAGTTGACAGGTATCTAGTACCATACATTCCAGACACACTGATGCAAAGGGCTTTTAGAATAATTCATGATAGTACCACATCAGGTCATAGAGGGTATGATAGAACAATGCTCACCTTTAGGAAGAACTTTTTCAATCTTCATGAGGGTAAACTAGTACAGGAGCTAATTGATAAATGTATACCTTGTTTACAGGCTAAGGCTTCACCAAAACCTATTCCAATTGGAATGTATCCAATTCCTAACCGACCATTTGCATCTGTAAGTACTGATATATTGGGACCATTACCAATAACAGAAAAGGGTAATAGATACATTTTGGTATTTAGAGATTTTTACACTAGATATAGTATCATAATCCCTCTACCTAATAAAGAAACAGACAGCATTATTGACGCGTTAAGAAAGGTGATAGCACACTATGGGTCTTTCGAAGTTTTGTTAAGTGACAACGCTCAAGAGTTTATAAGTGAGCGGGTAAAGTTGTTTTATAAATTCTACAACATCTCTAAGCGGGAGGTGGTACCTTACCACCCAGAGTCACAAGGATTAGCAGAGAGGATAAACCGGGAAGTGACTAAACTTTTACGTACCTACAGTCACACCTTAGCCACTCAGGACTGGGATGAGCTACTTCCGGTTATTCAGTTGACAATCAATAATACCTACAATGCATCTTTAGGGGAATCCCCTTTCTTTGCGTTATATGGTTATGATAGTCCTACCGAAGTACTTACTCAGCCTCGTTTGGACTATAGTGAAAGTGATCTAGCTGTAAGGTTGAAACGTATAACACAGGTTAGAAATCATTGTAAGGTTCATCTGACGCAAATACAGGATAAATACACAAATAGAATTAACTCTAAACGAAAGGACAAGGACATAGAAGTTGGTTCGCGAGTGTATGCACGTCTTGACAAACATACCCAGATGAGAAAGTTAGACTTACCCATCTCAGGACCGTTTGTCGTGACAAACAAGAAGGGAAACCGGATTACGATTCAAGAAGTTAATTCTTCTCGAACCTTTGTAATTCACCCCGACAAATTGATTGTAAAACAAACAATTTCAATGGAAACTCCTACGAGTGTCCATACTAACCAGACTAACCTTACTAACAACCAACCTAAGGATAAGAAACCTTATAACTTAAGACCTCGAAGATGAGTGAGGCATAGTTAATAGTTGTAAACCTATTGTAATAATAGTTGTAAACCTATTGTAATAATGTTTTGAATTGTATAAGTAATAATAATAAGTTATAAGAATGAATTGTAACCAATATTGACCTTCCAGTGTTGGTGAAGTGGATTCTACCGCTCTTGATGGTGGCTGGTTGCCTGGCTCTAGAAGCAGACTCACCCCCCATATCCATTCACCCCTGGCAAGGCACCGCAAGGATGGAAGGTGCGTTTTTGTTATCACCCATAAGGTTGACATTCATTTCGAGTGTCTGTGACCAACTAGTTTCAAATCTCCATTTCACACATACCACAATTAAGGCTCTCCTTGCCTCCACCGTTTTGCAAACGGCCAAGGGTCGACAAAACTTTGTACGTAGGCTTTCTTTTATTATATTCAGATTAGAAACTACTTACCTTGAAATAATATCTTATCTAGGAAGAAATTTAATGTGTGAAAACCTCCATGAGGAAATTAATTATAATCATAACACCCTGCAAAAACAACTAAGTTTATTATGGGCTAAACTTGAAGCACCAGAGCAAACAACTAGCTCACTTGCTCACTATTTGGGAGCAGCTCGCCCTTCCACCCATCTGGAAAATACTACCAATCCAGAAGCCTTTCTCGGAGTTGTGGCGGGATTGGCTGTAGGGGGTATAAGTGGTACCATATTCGGATCACTCTATGGAGGATCTGACCATACCGAAGAAATATCCACTTTGAACAATAACATAAATAAAGTTAATAAAAAAATTACTATAACAAATGAACGGATTGATATACTGTCAAAATCAGTGGAAAAATCGGTTAAAGATATAAAAATAATTTTAGATAATTTGAGTAAAGTAGTGGAGGGTTCAGAGAAGTTACAAATGCTTAGTTGGAACTTTGAACAACTAAAGCAAGCTGCTGTGAACTCTTTATTACTAATAAGGATAGCAGAAAATTCACTCACATTATTACGTTCAGGAACCATCAGTTCAGATTTATTAGATATAGAAACGGTGAAGGCAGTAGTGGAGGAAGGGACTAAGATTTACCCCGATTTAGTATTTCCCATTTCAAAGGTCAATCGTAGAACCATCCAAGATATCATTCCTTTCATAACAATTAAAAACCTAGGTTCCGATTACTTTGTGTCACTAATTCCTTTATTCCATAGGAATGAATATCAACTCGTCACGTTGATGCCCCATCCAATAAAGATCGATTCAGACAAACTAGTAATAGCTAACCTAAAGGAGATATTCCTGTATGACAAGGAACACTATGTCACCACAGACCTAGACAATATTCATTCTATTGACGATAAAACTCACATCTTAAGACAAAATGAACCCATTTGGAGTTTTAAACATTCTTCTTGTGAGTTTGAATCATTTATGATGAATACCACAAACATGATGGAATTATGCAGCTTTAGAGATTTAGGAGTCAATAATGGGATCTTGCTATCAGATTCTCATCAGAAACGACTGTTGTACGTAACAGAATCTACCCAAATAGAATTGCAATGCCCTACAGGCCTCATCAGGGACTCTTTAGTTGGATTACATTACTTACCATTAAATTGTGACATCATGACTGATAGAGTAGAATGGCCTGCACGGTTGTCCCATGAGATTGACATTACTAAGTTAGTATCTAATACTACTAAACCCAATCCGTTTGACATTACGAACTTACCTATATTTTCAGTAAATGAGTCATCTCCCTTACATAAAACGATCAAGAAGCTGATAGATGAATTACCTTCAGATGAACCTTTCGTTATTCCATTTGATGACATGGATCTCACACTAGAGGAGGTTCATACTTACTCAATCGTAACTCAAGGAAGTTTAATCATTTTAGTACTGATAAATTTAATTCTCATTATAATATTATATATTTTGAAATTCAGAGACCACCGCATTAAAAATTCAGATGATATTGAATCAGGGAATAACTTGAATCCAAGGGATTCTTTGACAATACCGTTGAGGAGCAGTTTTCGTAGAATCCAAAACAAACTACAGAATCTAAAAAAAGAGATTAACGAAAACTCCCATAGCAGGTTTAGTTCCGCTCGATCATCGATAAACGATAGACTGAGACGGAAGGGCAGGAAAGTGAGAACAAAAGTGAAAAATTCTTCCATAAAAAGAATCAGGAAACGAAACCATTCCAAGGATTCTAGATCCTCTAATAACTCAGATGATTCGGAAGCTTCGGTAAGATCGGTAGGAACAAACACCGCCATGAATATTTATCCCTCACTTCCTTCAACGCTGCCCTCACCTCAGTTGCGTGATAAAATTAGAGAAATTCCCTTAAAAGCCTATAAATGAATAATATTGTAAGTTGATTCCCTGCTATCAAATGCCAATCGGCAATCATGTATGATTTAATGTAAGATTACTAACCCTAATTTATAGTTTACATTTAAGGATGAAAATTCTATTTTATGTTGAATATATTGTTGATAATAAAACAATGGAAGTACGTTGAAGCAACAATTGTTGGTCTTACGCACCTTCGATCCGCGCTGGTCATTGGTATTTCCCATTGTCACCTAATCATATATAAGTAATTGATTCTGTATTATTATTATCTCCAAAATTCAACACCACATGGGCGCTAACTTCCGTTAGCATTGATGATGGCACTGATGGATGAGTGGCACCAACCTATGATGGCATGATGGTGGGGTCCCTGAACACTTACCTTCCAGCCATTGGACCCATTGGCACCCAAGGTCACATGGACTGCTGAGCAGTGTTACATCACGACAGCCACCCAAGGTCGTGGCTACGCCCGGTGCAGCACTTGCGGTCTACATACATACCTACACACACCATGAAGGTTGCCACACAATCCTGTGAGCCGGTTCCTCCTGTCGCTGACACGATGGGACCACCCTCACCACAGATGACCGATGATAGCTGACACGTCAACCTCTACATCAACCCATTTTCGAAAATTTTTTATTTTATAATTTCTTTTACGTTTTTTACGTTCACTAACATTACTTTGTAATAGATCATAGTTTACTTTTCTTTGCTTGTTTAGGCTTAGTTAAACTTGCTTTTCTGTTGAAAATTACTTTGTAATTTTCTTTTTTAAGGGGGGGATAGTGTTAACGGTATATTGGTCTAGAAAAACGAAAAGTTTGATATTTCATTTATATGTTTACTTTGAAGAGTTACAGTAATTAAATTACACATATACTTAATTATTATTATTGTATGTCATGAGTATACTATTTATCTGTAAAACGAATAACCATCTGTTGAAACCTTGACTAAATTAGATATCTGTTTTTTGCCTTGCTCACATGCATATTTATTCTCTAAAGGAACAACTCCTAAAAGGGCACAAAAACTAGCTGATATATAGAAAGTCTACAAAGACGATCGTAAATTGAATAAGTTTATTGTATTTGTCGGACAGTTATGGGAGAGACGTGAGCCTTAACAAACGCTCGAAATTAGTAAATACACTTTTTGTATTATTTGATTTTAGTTAAAAACAACCTCGGCACAATTTCTCTTCCGATTTCCAAATTCCCCGCACCAAGATACGTGTGAAAGTATCTTTATAAAAGGAGCAAGTTCCCTTCATAGGGAGTTCAGTAATAGTCTTCCCTCACCCGTAATTAGTACGAGTCAATCGTCGCCTGTACGCCGTCACTCTGTGCAAACTAAATTGTCCCTACTCTGTAACTCTAACATTTCTTAGTGAATATAAGTGTGTATTGAATTGCGTTTCATTTCTCCTTGCCAGTAGTACTATAGAGAATTAATTGAAAGTCAAACTAAGAATTCCTGAAATAGTGAATAACACCCAAGAGGGTAGTCAGCTTATTACCCTAAAATATTAATGACTAAAAGACAATAAGTAACCAAAAGCATTAATATATCTGGAAGAACCAAAATGGTTGAAGAACCAAAATGGTTGAAGAACCAAAATGGTTGAAGTACCAAAATGTTGAAGAACCAAAATAGTTAAAGAACCAAAATGGTTGAAGAACCAAAATGGTTGAAGAACCAAAATGTTGAAGAACCAAAATAGTTAAAGAACCAAAATGGTTGAAGAACCAAAATGGTTGAAGAACCAAAATGGTTGAAGAACCAAAATAGTTAAAGAACCAAAATGGTTGAAGAACCAAAATGGTTGAAGAACCAAAATGTTGAAGAACCAAAATAGTTAAAGAACCAAAATGGTTGAAGAACCAAAATGGTTGAAGAACCAAAATGGTTGAAGAACCAAAATGGTTGAAGAACCAAAATGGTTGAAGAACCAAAATGGTTGAAGAACCAAAATGGTTGAAGAACCAAAATGGTTGAAGAACCAAAATAGTTGAAGAACCAAAATGGTTGAAGAACCAAAATGGTTGAAGAACCAAAATGGTTGAAGAACCAAAATGGTTGAAGAACCAAATGATTAAAGAACCAAAATGGTTAAAGAACTAGAATGGTTGAAGAACCAAAATGGTTGAAGAACCAAAATGGTTGAAGAACCAAAATGGTTGAAGAACCAAAATGGTTGAAGAACCAAAATGGTTGAAGAACCAAAATGTTGAAGAATCAAAATGGTTAAAGAACCAAAATGTTGAAGAACCAAAATGGTTGAAGAACCAAAATGTTGAAGAACCAAAATGTTGAAGAACCAAAATAGTTAAAGAACCAAAATGGTTGAAGAACCAAAATGGTTGAAGTACCAAAATGTTGAAGAACCAAAATAGTTAAAGAACCAAAATGGTTGAAGAACCAAAATAGTTAAAAAACCAAAATGGTTGAAGAACCAAAATAGTTAAAGAACCAAAATGGTTGAAGAACCAAAATGTTGAAGAACCAAAATGGTTGAAGAACCAAAATGTTGAAGAACCAAAATAGTTAAAGAACCAAAATGGTTGAAGAACCAAAATGTTGAAGAACCAAAATAGTTAAAGAACCAAAATGGTTGAAGAACCAAAATAGTTAAAGAACCAAAATGGTTGAAGAACCAAAATGTTGAAGAACCAAAATAGTTAAAGAACCAAAATGTTGAAGAATCAAAATGGTTGAAGAACCAAAATAGTTAAAGAACCAAAATGTTGAAGAATCAAAATGGTTGAAGAACCAAAATGGTTGAAGAACCAAAATGTTGAAGAACCAAAATGGTTGAAGAACCAAAATGTTGAAGAATCAAAATGGTTGAAGAACCAAAATGGTTGAAGAACCAAAATGTTGAAGAACCAAAATGGTTGAAGAACCAAAATGTTGAAGAATCAAAATGGTTGAAGAACCAAAATGGTTGAAGAACCAAAATGTTGAAGAACCAAAATAGTTAAAGAACCAAAATGGTTGAAGAACCAAAATGGTTGAAGAACCAAAATGGTTGAAGAACCAAAATGGTTGAAGAACCAAAATGGTTGAAGAACCAAAATGGTTGAAGAACCAAAATGGTTGAAGAACCAAAATGGTTGAAGAACCAAAATGGTTGAAGAACCAAAATGGTTGAAGAACCAAAATGGTTGAAGAACCAAAATGGTTGAAGAACCAAAATGGTTGAAGAACCAAATGATTAAAGAACCAAAATAGTTAAAGAACCAAAATGGTTGAAGAACCAAAATGGTTAAAGAACCAAAATGTTGAAGAACCAAAATGGTTGAAGAACCAAAATGTTGAAGAACCAAAATGTTGAAGAACCAAAATAGTTAAAGAACCAAAATGGTTGAAGAACCAAAATAGTTAAAGAACCAAAATGGTTGAAGAACCAAAATAGTTAAAGAACCAAAATGGTTGAAGAACCAAAATGTTGAAGAACCAAAATGGTTGAAGAACCAAAATGTTGAAGAACCAAAATAGTTAAAGAACCAAAATGGTTGAAGAACCAAAATGTTGAAGAACCAAAATAGTTAAAGAACCAAAATGGTTGAAGAACCAAAATAGTTAAAGAACCAAAATGGTTGAAGAACCAAAATGTTGAAGAACCAAAATAGTTAAAGAACCAAAATGTTGAAGAATCAAAATGGTTGAAGAACCAAAATAGTTAAAGAACCAAAATGTTGAAGAATCAAAATGGTTGAAGAACCAAAATGGTTGAAGAACCAAAATGTTGAAGAACCAAAATGGTTGAAGAACCAAAATGTTGAAGAATCAAAATGGTTGAAGAACCAAAATGGTTGAAGAACCAAAATGTTGAAGAACCAAAATGGTTGAAGAACCAAAATGTTGAAGAATCAAAATGGTTGAAGAACCAAAATGGTTGAAGAACCAAAATGTTGAAGAACCAAAATAGTTAAAGAACCAAAATGGTTGAAGAACCAAAATGGTTGAAGAACCAAAATGGTTGAAGAACCAAAATGGTTGAAGAACCAAAATGGTTGAAGAACCAAAATGGTTGAAGAACCAAAATGGTTGAAGAACCAAAATGGTTGAAGAACCAAAATGGTTGAAGAACCAAAATGGTTGAAGAACCAAAATGGTTGAAGAACCAAAATGGTTGAAGAACCAAAATGGTTGAAGAACCAAAATGGTTGAAGAACCAAATGATTAAAGAACCAAAATGGTTAAAGAACTAGAATGGTTGAAGAACCAAAATGGTTGAAGAACCAAAATGGTTGAAGAACCAAAATGGTTGAAGAACCAAAATGGTTGAAGAACCAAAATGGTTGAAGAACCAAAATGTTGAAGAATCAAAATGGTTAAAGAACCAAGATGTTGAAGAACCAAAATGGTTGAAGAACCAAAATGTTGAAGAACCAAAATGTTGAAGAACCAAAATAGTTAAAGAACCAAAATGGTTGAAGAACCAAAATGGTTGAAGTACCAAAATGTTGAAGAACCAAAATAGTTAAAGAACCAAAATGGTTGAAGAACCAAAATGGTTGAAGAACCAAAATGGTTGAAGTACCAAAATGTTGAAGAACCAAAATAGTTAAAGAACCAAAATGGTTGAAGAACCAAAATGGTTGAAGTACCAAAATGTTGAAGAACCAAAATAGTTAAAGAACCAAAATGGTTGAAGAACCAAAATGGTTGAAGAACCAAAATGTTGAAGAACCAAAATAGTTAAAGAACCAAAATGGTTGAAGAACCAAAATGGTTGAAGAACCAAAATGGTTGAAGTACCAAAATGTTGAAGAACCAAAATAGTTAAAGAACCAAAATGGTTGAAGAACCAAAATGGTTGAAGAACCAAAATGTTGAAGAACCAAAATAGTTAAAGAACCAAAATGGTTGAAGAACCAAAATGGTTGAAGAACCAAAATGGTTGAAGAACCAAAATAGTTAAAGAACCAAAATGGTTGAAGAACCAAAATGGTTGAAGAACCAAAATGTTGAAGAACCAAAATAGTTAAAGAACCAAAATGGTTGAAGAACCAAAATGGTTGAAGAACCAAAATGGTTGAAGAACCAAAATGGTTGAAGAACCAAAATGGTTGAAGAACCAAAATGGTTGAAGAACCAAAATGGTTGAAGAACCAAAATGGTTGAAGAACCAAAATGGTTGAAGAACCAAAATGGTTGAAGAACCAAAATGGTTGAAGAACCAAAATGGTTGAAGAACCAAAATGGTTGAAGAACCAAAATGGTTGAAGAACCAAAATGGTTGAAGAACCAAAATGGTTGAAGAACCAAAATGGTTGAAGAACCAAATGATTAAAGAACCAAAATGGTTAAAGAACTAGAATGGTTGAAGAACCAAAATGGTTGAAGAACCAAAATGGTTGAAGAACCAAAATGGTTGAAGAACCAAAATGGTTGAAGAACCAAAATGGTTGAAGAACCAAAATGGTTGAAGAACCAAAATGGTTGAAGAACCAAAATGGTTGAAGAACCAAAATGGTTGAAGAACCAAAATGGTTGAAGAACCAAAATGGTTGAAGAACCAAAATGGTTGAAGAACCAAAATGGTTGAAGAACCAAATGATTAAAGAACCAAAATGGTTAAAGAACTAGAATGGTTGAAGAACCAAAATGGTTGAAGAACCAAAATGGTTGAAGAACCAAAATGGTTGAAGAACCAAAATGGTTGAAGAACCAAAATGGTTGAAGAACCAAAATGGTTGAAGAACCAAAATGGTTGAAGAACCAAAATGGTTGAAGAACCAAAATGGTTGAAGAACCAAAATGGTTGAAGAACCAAAATGGTTGAAGAACCAAAATGGTTGAAGAACCAAAATGGTTGAAGAACCAAAATGGTTGAAGAACCAAAATGGTTGAAGAACCAAATGATTAAAGAACCAAAATGGTTAAAGAACTTGAATGGTTGAAGAACCAAAATGGTTGAAGAACCAAAATGGTTGAAGAACCAAAATGGTTGAAGAACCAAAATGGTTGAAGAACCAAAATGGTTGAAGAACCAAAATGGTTGAAGAACCAAAATGGTTGAAGAACCAAAATGGTTGAAGAACCAAAATGGTTGAAGAACCAAAATGGTTGAAGAACCAAAATGGTTGAAGAACCAAAATGGTTGAAGAACCAAAATGGTTGAAGAACCAAATGATTAAAGAACCAAAATGGTTAAAGAACTAGAATGGTTGAAGAACCAAAATGGTTGAAGAACCAAAATGGTTGAAGAACCAAAATGGTTGAAGAACCAAAATGGTTGAAGAACCAAAATGTTCGAAAAAAAATGATAGAGGGACCAAAATAGTTGGCGAACCAAATTGGTAAAAAAAATAGTTGAAAACCGAAATTGTTGACGAACCAAAGTGGTTGAAGAACCACAAACAAATTAGGCAGGTGCAAAGTTCAGTCTCAGAGGTTAATTATCGCATGACACGAAGAAGACATTTCTCCCGAGGCAAGTGGAGCGCTAACACCAAACTTTTGGTCTGAAGCAAACCTCTGAAACCTGACTCAGTGGAATACAAACTTTGAAACTGTGTCCACTGTGAGACACATACAGGGATTTCTTCGAACATGTTCCAATTTTCAGCTCTGCGACAAATATTTGCTGACGAATTTTGAGAAGTATTTTAAGAGGAAGAACTGGTATTTCAAAGACTATACATAGTCAGGAGTTAGTAACATAATGTAAATATACTAGTTTATTGACCCTAAAATTGTATTCATATATGAAATATTAATACTTTTTTACTATCAATAAAATAAAGTGAATTCAAAATAGCTTCCATATGATATATATATATAATTTGTAAAATAATGATCATTAAAATTTCTTATAAATATTCATTCATGATTTATCAAATGTAAAATTATGAAGCAAATATTGGGTATTATTCAATTAGCACAATCAGAACAAGTAACTACTCGAATCAACATTACTTGTATCTCAGAGTGGTTAAGCAGACGTTAAACCCCCAAATAATGAACAAAACTGTAAACCAGAGTGGTTAAGCAGACGTTAAACACATTAATTATCAAAATAGTGTATCCTTGGAAGGTTCAAGTAGACGTTAAATCCTCTGATGCTAAAAAAAGAAGTCATTTCCTATGGTTAATTAGATGTTAAACCTTATAATAATAAACAAATCTATAAAAAAACGATATCAAACAAAAACTGTAACCCCAAGTGGGCAAGCAGACGTCATATCTCTCTGATAATAACTTATATAGGTTAAAAAATTCCACAGGCAAGTTACACGAGGACTCATTTCTCTATAATCTGCAGGCAATTAACTACAACATGCCTAAGCTAATGGAGATATTCTTTATATTTCCATTGTACTTTGATCGTTAGTGTCTTAACTTAAAGAGAACGGAAAAAGATTGATTTGTGCTTACTGATTAGATGTCAGGTACTAAAGGTAGTTTCGAATAGGAAGCTACTGAAGATTGTACCAGATAGAGACCTCCAAAATCGCCAAGTTTTGAGCCAATGAACAGAAGCTAACCAAAGATTAAAGTAGATATAAACCACCAAAATCTTTGATGTCATTATCATTGCATTAGCCTGGATAACTAATTCTAAATCAAGGAAATACTTTGTTAAATATTTCCTAATATAATTTGTATATATTATACTTATTTTGCAAGATAATAATCTGTAAGCTCTTCTATAAATCAGATGAAAATTTTAAATCAAATAAAGATTTGGAAAAGATATTGAACAAAATTTGAACTAAAACAGCAGTTTTTCAATGTTAATTGATTATAAAATTAATTCATGTATAAACATATCGGAATATCGTTTCTATTTACATATCAAATACTTTCAATAGTGTTCTTGAAATTAAAATTTTCATTACTTATATTCCAAATATCAGTATTTCCATATATGTATCACCATGCAGGCAAGGGCTAATATATACATATTTCAAAAGCATACTTATTTGATCGTATCTCAATAACTTTCAAAACACGTTATATTGGTTTAGAATAAATCAATTTGGAATATATATCGCGATGGATAAAATCTCCAATGGCATTTTTCCATATTGGCAAAGTTAGAAGTGCTCTTCAGATGAAGAGTTCAGAGTAAATCCCGTAGATATTATTTATTCTTTGGAAACTGTGATTCAATGAAACAATGACGTAGCTTTGAAGCATGGGAAGTGCGTGTCATCTTTAGATGTTTGGCTTTAGAACAAAGTTACTGGAAAGTGGTCAGTGTCCGGTATTGTTTGAGTTGCAATGTTAGGATTCAAGTTGTGACGACCTGGTGATACAAGACCTGAACATCAAATGGAACACTGTGATACAGTCAGCAAAGAAAGGACACAGTAAGTACCATAATAAGGACACTGTTAGCAATATAGGGACACAGTAAGTACCTCAATCAGGACACTGCTAGCAATATAGGGACACAGTAAGTACCCCAATGAGGACACTGTTATCAATATAGGGACACAGTCAGTACCCTAATGAGGACACTGTTATCAATATAAGAATAGAGCAAGTTTGAACATCTGGATGAATTAAATAAAGACAAATCTACATCATTCACGCGCGCGTTCACGTTCAACATAAACTAAACATCTAAGAGATATTCCTAAGGTAACTAAGCTAAATTTAGAAATTAGATGAATAGGTATGACGTCTTTGAATGCATGTAACGAGATGTAATCAACCTGTCAGTGTATTTGCAATATGCTCTGGGCAATGTTTGTACATCATCAGAACTCGATGGGAAACTGATAGAAGCTACTGAATTTAGTTAACTAAATTTCTAATTTAAAATACCTATAAGGGTGAACGTTGTTGGGTTAATGTAACATCTTGGTAATAAATATTGATTATTGGTATATGAGTTATTAATATCACGTAGCATAATGATGATGCACTGAAATCATCTATAAAGAAATTAGTGAAAAAGTAACTAAAACATGGTGTTCAAAATGACTAGAGATACAACTGAAAATGAATGGGTCAAAATGACTTGATTCTGATCTTTACAACAGGTCATGTCTTGACTCGATTGCAGGTCAATGCTATATTGCATTTTAAAGAACAGAATAGTTTTATAGTGTATGATAAATCTCTTTATTATATATTCATTATTTTAATTAAAATGAGTATTGATTCAATGACCGCCAAATTAAAATTAAAACACTTGAAGCTTGTTGGGGTAAGTTACGAATTATCGGTCAGTTCCACATCTTTGGTCATATGAAAAAGAAACGATAAACAAAAATTAAATTATTATTATTATATCATTATTCTTAAATGACCGAAGATGTAGAACCGACTTATAATTCGTAACTTACCCTCATGTTATTTTCTGTATGATCAGGTGTTCAGACTGTTAAGGTGGCATTGTTCAGGCAGTAGGTTTTGTCAGACTGAAGAGGTCTGAGAGCAAAGCAAACTGTACAAATTGGTCAACACTGAATGTAACGAAAACTCTTCCACTCGATAGAATGAAACTTAGAGAAGGATGAAACCACAAAAAATAAAAATACAGTAAACCTCATGAGTTATAAAGCACCTGAGTTATGAAGTATTTTCTATGTTTAAATTATAGAAAGGATTTATTTCAATAATTTCGTCCTAGTTATCCCTCAAAGGCCATAGTTTTCTATGATGTTAATCATAGAAAACTATCAGTGCCCCTGAGATATGAAGTGGCTCTGAGTTATGAAGAAATCAATGCTTCATAACTCAGGGGCTTCACTGTAATTCACATATACGAACTGCATTAAATATTTAACTCATGAATCTGTATGAATGGAAATAATTTTGATAGTTCAATTATAGGGTAAGTTCCGAGTTATCGAACGGTTCCACATTTTCGATCATATGATAAAATGTATATAATAATTAGGGTTGAGACACTATGCATTTAAAATCATAGATCTTAAGAATATCATAGACGAAACAAAATGAAATGGGTTCAAATACTTTATACCGCAGGTTTAGAACGATTCAATAGTCTTTAATTCAATCCGTCTATAATATTTTCAGGATCTATGATTTTAAATGCATATTGTCACAACCCTAATAATAATTAATACTCCACATTCATTTTAATTGGTATACCAATCAAATAAAAGTTATTTAATAATTATAATACTCTTCTATGATCGAAGATGTGGAACCGTCCGATAATTAGTAAGTTACTTTATAAGCTATTACCTGTACCGTTACCTTTTTATCATCAAATAGCCGACTAAGCTACCTCTCTAAGATATTTGCTGAGTAAGAATTAGATAAGATAACTTTAGTTTAAGATACAGAACTCACTGTAGAGTGGCAGAAAACTTTAAACAATAGAATTGTATTTGTGAAACTGAATATATTAAAGTATTCTAGAAAACAATTGGTAAAGTATTCTAGAAAACAAATGGAAAAGTATTCTCTGATTGAAACATTTTCATTAAATAACTATTATTATATGATTATATTACAATGTAATTAAATTTCAGTTTAAAAGTTTATATTTAAATTCATTTTTCAAATTTACATATAATTTTGATTTTACAATAAATTTTATTTTAAAAGTTTGCATTAAATTTCAGTTTAAAGGGTCAAGCCTTTTGAAAAATTATTAGGAAATGCAATTAATTTTATAATAAATATGCATTCTTACATTATGATTCACTAAACACAAAATTAAATTAAAACCTACAACATTTTCAAATCGAAATAACTCAAAAACATAATTGCCATTAAGAAAAAAGCGAAAACAGCCATAGAAAATAACACAAAATTATCAGTACAAAACCTCACTTGAAATAAATGTAATAAATTCCAAATAATTACTTCTTACATTCCAAAATATTTCAATTCTAGAAATTCCAACAAACTCCAATTCCAAGGCAATTCCTCAATTTTCAAACACCGGAAATAGGTTGGATGTTTTCAGAAATCATTTCCTTGGCTGTGATGACGTCACAGTATCCTTATTGCGTCAGAGTGTCATAATTGCATCACAGTATACCTATTGCTTTACAGTTTCCCTATTGCGTCACAGTATCCCTATTGCGCCACAGCATCCCTATTGCGTCACAGTATCCCTATTGCGTCACAGTATCCCCATTGCAACACAGTATCCATATTGCATCACAGTATCGTTATTGCGTCACAGTGTCCTTATTGCGTCACAGTATCCCTATGGCGTCACAGTGTCCATATTGCGTCACAGTATCCCTATGGCGTCATAGTATCCCTATTGCGTCATAGTGTCCTTATTGGGTCACAGTATCCCTATGGCGTCATAGTATCCCTATTGCGTCACAGTATCCCTATTGCAACACAGTATCCATATTGCATCACAGTATCCTTATTGCGTCACAGTATCCTTATTGCGTCACTGTATCCATATTGTGCCACAGTATCTTTATTGCAACACAGTATCCATATTGCATCACAGTATCCTTATTGCGTCACAGTATCCTTATTGCGTCACTGTATCCATATTGTGCCACAGTATCCCCATTGCAAAACAGTATCCATATTGCATCACAGTATCCCTATTGCGTCATAGTGTCCTTATTGGGTCACAGTATCCCTATGGCGTCATAGTATCCCTATTGCGTCACAGTATCCCTATTGCAACACAGTATCCATATTGCATCACAGTATCCTTATTGCGTCACAGTATCCTTATTGCGTCACAGTATCTATATCGCGTCACAGTATCCCTATTGCGTCACAGTATCCCTATTGCGTCACAGTATTCCTATTACGTCACAGTATCTCTATTGTACCAAAGTATCCTTATTGCGTCACAGTATCCCTATTGCGTCACAGTATTCTTATTGCGACACAGTATCCCTATTGCGTCACAGTATCCCTATTGCGTCACAGTATCCTTATTGTGTCACAGTATTCCTATTGCGTCACAGTATCCCTATTGCGTCACAGCATTCCTATTACGTCACAGTATCCCTATTGCGTCACAGTATCCTTATTGCGTCACAGTATCCCTATTGCGTCACAATATTCTTATTGCGTCACAGTATCCCTATTGCGTCACAGTATCCTTATTGCGTCACAGTATCCTTATTGCGTCACAGTATCCCTATTGCATCACAGTATCCTTATTGCGTCACAGTATCCCTATTGCGTCAGAGTACCCATATTGCGTCACAGTATCCCTATTACGTCACAGTACCCCTATTGCATCACAGTATCCCTATCGCGTCACAGTATCCCTATTGCGTCCCAGTATCCTTATTGCGTCACAGTATCCTTATTGCTTCACAGTATCCCTATTGCGTCACAGTATCCTTATTGCGTCACAGTATCCTTATTGCTTCACAGTATCCCTATTGCGTCACAGTATCACTATTGCGTCACAGTATCCTTATTGCTTCACAGTATCCTTATTGCGTCACAGTATCCCTATTGCGTCACAGTATCCTTATTGCGTCACAGTATCCTTATTGCTTCACAGTATCCCTATTGCGTCACAGTATCCTTATTGCGACACAGTATCCCTATTGCGTCACAGTACCCCTATTGCGTCACAGTATCCCTATTACGTCACAGTACCCTATTGCATCACAGTATCCCTATCGCGTCACAGTATTCCTATTGCGTCACAGTATCCTTATTGCGTCACAGTATCCTTATTGCTTCACAGTATCCCTATTGCGTCACAGTATCCTTATTGCGTCACAGTATCCTTATTGCTTCACAGTATCCCTATTGCGTCACAGTATCCCTATTGCGTCACAGTATCCCTATTGCGTCACAGTATCCCTATTGCGTCACAGTATCCTTATTGCGTCACAGTATCCTTATTGCTTCACAGTATTCCTATTGCGTCACAGTATCCTTATTGCGTCACAGTATCCCTATTGCGTCACAGTATCCCTATTGCGTCACAGTATCCCTATTGCGTCACAGTATCCCTATAGCGTCACGGCAGCACTGGTTGGAAGTTAGCATACGAATTGCCTCTCATTTGTAAGTAACGTTGTTCCCCCCAGTCAGGGCATTTGGGTAAAGGGCCTATCTAGAGGGTAGAGGCTAGAGCAAATTCACTGACAGATTATCATTTGTGATAAGAACTATATTATAAATATCAATTGAATAACGTAGTTAGTATTAACGCATTGAAATAAAATTCAGGCCATTAGCAAGTTCACAAACATTTTATCCAATAATTGTTTTTTTTTTATTACATCCGAAAAAGTTCCACAAACTTATGGAAATTTAAAATAAAATCCTAAACTAAAACATGATACGAAATACTAAACTAAACAAAAAATTAAAATGACGATGCAGTGAGTGGTATAGTCTAAGATCATTCAATATATTTACTAATCAGAGTCTCCATGTCCCTCCATGTAGCCTCCATACACATTTTTGCTCGTGTTCTCATTGTCCATTTCCCCTTCTATAAATTCTCTAATTATTTTTTTCTTCGGTTCATGAAGATTGTGTTGAGCTCTGGTAAATACCTAATTATTCATGTAACCCCAAAGGAAGAAGTCACGTGGGGTTAGATCTGGGGATGTGGGGCCACTCAGTACCTTGTCCCACCTGGTAAGGAGAAATTATTCCTGGGATATCTAGGGAATATCCCAGGAAGACATATTTATTAGTTTTAATATAAAGATTTTATTATAATATTCAAGGAATATATCCTACTAGATAATTATTAAGCACTTTACTGAGGCGATGATGGACAGGAAAACTTTGCAGTCTTTTTACAAATTGCTATTTTTTTTGTTGTCATATATGAAATTAATTACTCACTAAACAGATAAAAAGATACCTTTCATATGCAATAACATATTGATGAAAGTATAAATTTAAATATTAAACAGCGAAATACCTGAGTAAGACATTACTGCTCTGCTGACAGTAGTCATGCTGGATATTTTTATAACTACAATTATAATCAGAAATCAGTGGGTTCAGTATACCCGTATATATGAAAACAATGTCTTAACATCTTCAAACATGATTATGTGAACATGTATTTGTATATTTTTCTCAATATACAACAACCTTTTCCCACTATGGAAAAATTTTATCTTTTAATTTGAAAAAAATATTTTTTCAAAATTAAAATATTATCTTTACAACATTCAAAAATATTTGTTTGATATTAAATGAATATATTTCCAACATCAAGAATATTCTTTCAATATTCAGAAAATATTCTTTCAATATTCAGAAAATATTCTTTCAATATTCAGAAAATATTCTTTAATTCCGAGAATATTCTTGATGTAAATTCAGATAGTATTCTTTTAATTAAAATCTACGGTATTTGCATCAAATATTTCATTTACTTTATTTTCTTTTAATTAAAATCTACGGTATTTGCATCAAATATTTCATTTACTTGATGTTCGATCTACTCTTAGAGTAATGATTCTATTAGAAATCAATAAATAATAAGATTTTATCCAATCAATATTTTTGGAACAAAATATTATCTCAATTTTAAAGTTACTACTAATAAAATTATTCCATTCATTATTCCAATTCAAAAAATTATTTATCCAGAAACTTGTTTGATTCAATAACCATTTTACACATGAAGAAATTTATAGTGAAGTGACTGACGATTAAGAGGAGATCTTACATAATCTTCTATTTCCCCACCATAATTTTCTCTCATAATCTTCTATGGCCTCACTATAACTTTCTCCCGTAATCTTCTATGGCCCCACCATAACTTTCTCTCATAATCTTCTATGACCCCACCATAACTTTCAAAATTGAATCTTCCATTGAAATCAATTAATTAAATAATTAATTTTAAATAGCGTGAATGTTAAAGAACAGCTTTCATATTCTGAAAAGTCTGAATAGCAAGTGAAATTCGTTTTGGCTAGAATATACAAATAATATTCCACTAGGGATGAACTCTTACGGTGAAGAACATTCATACAATATCTATTTACAGTCAATACAAATAATATTCCACTAGGGATGAACTCTTACGGTGAAGAACATTCATTTAATATCTATTTACAGTCAATACAAATAATATTCCACTAGGGATGAACTCTTACGGTGAAGAACATTCATACAATATCTATTTACAGTCAATACAAATAATATTCCACTAGGAATGAACTCTTACGATGAAGAACATTCATTCAATATCTATTTACAGTCAATACAAATAGTATTCCACTAGAGATGAACTGTTACGGTGAAGAACATTCAAACAATATCTATTTACAGTCACTACAAATAATATTCCACTAGGAATGAACAGTTACGGTGAAGAACATTCATACAATATCTATTTACAGTCAATACAAATAATATTCCACTAGGAATGAACTTTCTTGGTGAAGAACATTACAATATCTATATACAGTCAATACAAATAATATTCCACTAGGAATGAACTTTCTTGGTGAAGAACATTACAATATCTATTTACAGTCAATACAAATAATATTCCACTAGGAATGAACTTTCTTGGTGAAGAACATTACAATATCTATTTACAGTCAATACAAATAATATTCCACTTAGGAATGAACTTTCTTGGTGAAGAACATTACAATATCTATTTATTAATACAAATTAATTAAATGTGTAAATAATATCGAAAATGAGTTGCCGAATTCCCCCACATTTTGTCTGTCCATCTGACACTGGTATCGATGTTACTTTATCTCTTTCTCTGGTTTGGCCTTTGAATGAGTGTATACACATATAGTACTGACGCAACTCAATGATTCGACTGCATGTCCAAATAAAGAGAAAGTATCTATCTATGAACAGCAGTCGGTGGAACACAGATATAGAATGAACTGCCAACCTTACACGCAGAGAGAAAGTTATGGTGGGGCAATAGAAGATTGAGAGAGAAAGTTATGGTGGGGCCATAGAAGATTAAGAGAGAAATTTGTGGTGGGCCCATGGTAGAATGTGTGGGTATCCACCAAAACTTTTTATCAACTCTTGTACAAGTATGGGTCACAAATATGATACCAAGTTTGACAATTTAAAATCGTCAGATCACCAGAACCAAAATTATAGACCACTGTGACAGCGGAACATAATTATTGAAATTACACTATATAAAATATATAATATATTTGAATAATTAATATATAAATTTATGTAAAAATACACACTGGAACGAATCGTTTCATCTGTGACGAGTAGCAAGTTCAATATCTATATAAAGGAAAGTGTCTTTATCAAAGAAAGATTTGCTCATTTATTATACATCAGTTAGAGAATACATTTCATAGTATCATTTCAGTGAGTAAATTATTTGGATAATTGAAATATTTGAGTAAATTCAATTATTTATACTGTTTATATTTCCAAAATGGAGGACCCTTTCATGATGGAATCATCCTGGTGGGAATTTTGGTGATGGAGTTTACTGGCTACGTTATTTTAATTGTTACTCGTATATCAACGTGCAGCGTATAAACACAGATAAAAAAATGTCTAAACACTACCTAAACAGATGAAAATTCACCAAATTAGTCTTAATGATGTTCTTTAGTCTCAAAGAACATACCTCGCTGACTAAGTGGTGATCTCTCTCACAATTTTAGCCACAAGTCTAAAGGTACGTTTTGCATGCAGTGATTGTTAATTGCGTTCATCACCCAGTGATTATCACTAAGCATTAGTTCAATGCTATTCCTATGAAGCTGTTTTGCAACTAGTGATTACCACCGAGCTATAATTCAATGTATTCTTATTGCTGGACGATAATCGCTGAGCGATGATCGCAACAATCGTTGCATCCAAAACGCACCTTAACGTTGATAACCGCTAGAAGTTAATCGTGAGGTGATCGAATCCATTAACTTTTGATCAGGCGATAATACTTTTTTCGCTGGGTATACGCACCCTACTAATTAATCAATTTGAGTAATTTTGAATAAATAATTGAAAATGAGGATAAACTTTATTTTAAAAAAATTATAAAAAAATTGAAAATAAATTTTTATACTATATTTTTATATTTAATTTTTATATTTAATTTTTATAATTAATTTAATTAACTTTTATAATAAATTTTTATAATAAAATTTTTATAATAAATTTTAAAATAAATTTTTATAATAAATTTTCATAATAAATTTTTATAATAAATTTTTATAATAAATTTTTATAGTAAATTTTTATAATACATTTTTATCATAAATTTTTATAATGAATCTTAATAACAAATTCATAACGAAAATAGGAATTAAATTATTTTTTAATTCAATGTGTTCTCTAACCCTTTTCAAAGGAATAAAACGAAATTTTATAATGAGCTATAAATACTCTTTATTATTCTTGTAAAAAATCCTTTTTACATATATATTTATAATAAATAAAATCATTTGTTACCATTTATCCCTGCCTTTAAATTAAAAACTGAACAAATAGGCTAACATTAAATTTTCCAAAAGAGAAATAAAAAATCACTAATAAAAACTAAGTTTGGGACAATATGCATTTAAAATCATAGATCCTGGAAATATTATAGACGAAGAGAATTCAACACTATTGAATGGTTCTACACCAGCGGTATATAGTATTCGATACCATTTCATATCGTTTCGTCTATGATATTTTTGGGATCTATGATTTTAAGAGCATATTGTCACAACCCTGGTTATTATTAGTGAAACGCATCAGAATATTAAAATGTATTCAATGAGGAGAGGATAATGTGGATATATTTTGATGCGCTTTTTTAGAATGACCTTTTTGAAAATTTTATTAAATTCATTTGAAGTGTTATTAAAATTATAGAAATTTCTATTAAATTTCTTGAAAATTTTATTGTATATTGAAATTTTTATTAAATTTATTGAAATATTTAATGAATTCATCGAAATTTTTATTAAATTCCTTGAAAATATTATTAAATTTATTGAAATTTTTATTGAATTTATTGAAATATTTAATAAAGTTATTAAAAAATTTCTATTGAATTTATTGAAATCGTAAGTATCATTGATACCAAAAACAGGATTATTATTCAGCTCGTTATTTTTATCGGTATCCATGATACCTTGCTGGTAAATGGATACCGATTAAAATAATGAACTGAATAATAATCTTGTTTTTGGTATCTATGATACTTATAATTTCAAGCAGTTTTTTGTCACAAAATACGTTGTGATGGTACAAAGCTTTCAAGAGTATCTTTTTACATGAAATCTTATTGAACAGCATTGTACTAATAACTTCTATTCGTGTGTTATTTCTTAGCATAGATTTGAGAGTACAAAAATAGATATATTTATTTAAAGATAAATAAAACTATCTTTACTACAGTATAAGGCAATATAACAGTTATTTGTATAAAGCAAAATAATAGTTATCTTTATAAGGCAATATATATCACTTCAATGTACTTTTAAATATATCTAGAATAGTTTTCTGATATCACAGGGATATACACTAACTAGAGTAAGTTTCGAGTTATTGGACAGTTTCACCATTTCGATCATATGTATAAGAAAAAATATATATAAATTATTGTTTTAATTTATACTAATCAAAATTAAAGTAACATTATAATTTTTTTTCTTATATGATCGAAAAAGTGAAATCGTCCGATAACTCGGAACTTACCCTCATTAATAATGGTGGGACCATATGATGGAAAATATAATAGAGGCTCTTCTTAATCTTTTATGGCCCCACCATAACTATTTCCCTCTTAATCTTCTATGGCCCCACCATAATTTTCCCTCTTAATCTTCTATGGCCCCACCATAATTTTCCCTCTTAATCTTCTATGGCCCCACCATAATTTTCCCTCTTAATCTTCTATGGCCCCACCATAATTTTCCCTCTCAATCTTCTATGACCCAACCATAACTTTCTCTCTCAATCTTCTATGGCCCCCCCATAATTTTCCCTCTCAATCTTCTATGGCCCCACCATAACTTTCTCTCTCAATCTTCTATGGCCCCACCATAACTAATATATCTTTATTGAATATTTATTTGTACTTCTATACAATATATGTAAATAATTCCTATATATATTTAATATAGATTTATACAATTAAAGACATTTTGTTATTAAATAAAAAATACATTTATATAACCATTCGAAAACTATTCTTTGTTTATTGATTACTCAAATAAATCTGGAATTCAAATTAATTTCCCCATCAAATTTTTCACGACAAAAATTGATAACGTCTGCTTTTGAACCAAAAGCCATAAAAGGAAATTAAATACAAGGGACTGGAAAAAGCAGTCAGAAAGGAAAGTGGCTCCATAAACAAAGTCACCTACCACCTGTCAGTGGCGATGCAGAAAAATAAGTTACCAATTACTAGGTTCCTCATATTCCATGTACATATGAAATTAAATGAGAAAAGTAGCCTATTCTTCGAATATTAATATTAGTATACCTTTTTCTTTCCGTGTCATATTTGATTCCCGTGAACCCAATTCATATTACGGATTACTTCTAAATTCCCATGATATCCCGGAAACTATATCCCTTACCACCGGGCCCGAATTAAAACGGTATCCTAAACTTAGAAATTTCACTCGGTGTCACTGCATTAAATTTCTTAGTAGGGCTAAATTATTGGTCAGTTCCACATCTTCGGTCATATAAGAAAAAACGAACGACCTAATATTTATTAAATAATTACTATTATCTCGTATTTTCATATATGACCGAAGAAGTGGAACAGACCGATAATGCGTAAACTACCCTATTTACATCTTTATTTACGACTATGTACCTACTCCCACTTCACGAGTACGGTGCATGTCTTGGTAGTTGGCTATTCGCACACCAGAGGCGCCATCTCGTGGTCAGAGGACAGGTACTGCACTATGGCTAAGATGCTGGAGTATGTCCCAGTGATGAAACCGAGTAACCCGAACAGAACAATGAAGCAAGCCTGAAAAAAATATTCGAATTAAAACACGTTAAATAAAAATTTTTTGTCAAAATAAAATTAAATATAAAATGACAGTTCAATAAAATTATTAGATCAAATTAGAGAAAATGTATAATTATTATATAATTTAATTTATATTGATATCCAAGTATCATGGATACCAATTACAATAAAAGATGAAAGGTAATACTCATTTTATAGATACGAATATAACCTTTTTCTTCATTGTATCTAAAATATGGAAGCGTCCGATGACTGGCTTATTTTTTATCCATCGAAATTCGATAGAAAAAAATGATAATCGGTTTATAGTTCATGAGAGCTCTTTATTATTCCTGAAATTAAAAAAACTATGATATGTGAAAATAACATAATGCAGTGACTTATTTCTCTGATGGTACATAGAGAGTAACCTTTATTTCTTATTTAATGACAGTTTCTTTGCTGTTTCTTACCTTTACTGTCACTTTCTTTACTCTTTCTTACCTTTACTGTCACTTACTTTACTCTTTCTTACCTTTACTGTCACTTACTTTACTCTTTCTTACCTTTACTGTCACTTACTTTACTCTTTCTTACCTTTACTGTCACTTACTTTACTCTTTCTTACCTTTACTGTCACTTACTTTACTCTTTCTTACCTTTACTGTCACTTACTTTACTCTTTCTTACCTTTACTGTCACTTTCTTTACTCTTTCTTACCTTTACTGTCACTTACTTTACTCTTTCTTACCTTTACTGTCACTTACTTTACTCTTTCTTACCTTTACTGTCACTTACTTTACTCCTTCTTACCTTTACTGTCACTTACTTTACTCTTTCTTACCTTTACTGTCACTTACTTTACTCTTTCTTACCTTTACTGTCACTTACTTTACTCTTTCTTACCTTTACTGTCACTTACTTTACTCTTTCTTACCTTTACTGTCACTTACTTTACTCTTTCTTACCTTTATACTGTCACTTACTTTACTCTTTCTTACCTTTACTGTCACTTTCTTTACTCTTTCTTACCTTTACTGTCACTTACTTTACTCTTTCTTACCTTTACTGTCACTTACTTTACTCTTTCTTACCTTTACTGTCACTTACTTTACTCTTTCTTACCTTTACTGTCACTTTCTTTACTGTTTCTTTCCTTTACTATCCATTTCTTTACTCTTTCTTATCTTTACTGTCACTTTCTTTACTGTTTCTTTCCTTTACTATCCATTTCTTTACTCTTTCTTACCTTTACTGACTGTTTCTTTACTCTTTCTTACCTTTACTGACACTTTCTTTACTCTTTCTTACCTTTACTGACACTTTCTTTACTCTTTCTTACCTTTACTGTCACTTTCTTTACTAACCTTTACTGTCACTTTCTTTACTAACCTTTACTGACACTTTCTTTACTCGTTCTTACCTTCACTGTACTTTCTTTACTAACCTTTACTGTCACTTTCCTTACTAACCTTTACTGTCACTTTCTCTACTGTTTCTTACCTTTACTGTCCCTTTCTTTACTCTTTCTTACCTTTACTATCACTTTCTTTACTAACCTTTACTGTCACGTATCTGCCTTTACTCCTGTCAGGCCAGATAGTCACCAGGTGGACCAATGGGGGGAATATAAGTGCCAGGGTGGTGGAACTGATCGCTCCCACCAGGTTGATGAAAAGGCCTATGTTGGGGATGAGGGCCGCAAGAGTATCTGCGAAAAATCAATTGATAAGTTAAAATAAAATTTCAAAAACAAAAATTCAAGAGAAATCCTGCTGTTCGTTCGATTACAATGAGGAATCATAAAGAAGCTGGTGGTTCGACAAGAATACCAATCCAAACCATCAATAATAAATTTGCATAATGTCGATTTAATTAATAAAGGCCTACAAAGTAACTAAACAAAAAATGAATCATCAACTGAAAAGTATATCTAAACCCACGTGTTTCAATAGTGAATATACAGTATATACAGGGTGGCGCAAAAAAAAGGATCCCATTTTCAAATTAGTTTATTTTAAAAACTATCAAAGCTAGAAATTTTCTAAAATCACACTTTTATTCGTATAGGTTTTTTGTATCTTGTATGAGAATCTGGTAAAGTTACGACTGAAAAATTTAATATCCTGCAGTGAATTGAAGAACTATAAATAAAGAGGGCTTGCGCGAGGACGAAAAACATAAAAAGACTTCAGAATAGGTATAATTTATTTCCATATGGTAGTAGTAAAAATTAAAAAATGATATTTTTCATTCAATTAACATTATGTTTACTGACCTATTCATTCATGGAAATATTTCTTCATCACCAATCACGATATCTTCTACAAAACGAGCATTTCTTTGCAGAAACACTCTTGAAAAATTTACACTGTGCAGCTAATCAGCTCTAAGAGTTCGTGCCTTACCTGCTTCTTGAAATTGAAAGGATGATACTTCACATCGTGTTTAACAATTCGGTGAAATGTGTCTTTAGTGATGTCTAATTCATTCCTTCTGATTGATATGTTTGGATTCTCAATAAATTGTTCATGAATAAGATTATTGTTTTCATGTATTCGATCTGTTCTCCTGCGACCTTATCGATTTTTGTTCAAAATGAAGTGGTTTCTTCAGTTTTGAACTTATTAATATAAGTCAATACGGTTTTATAGTTGGTGAAAATATTTCCTGGAAGCTATGTTCAAAATGAGGTTGAACCTGCTTAAAGCTTTCAGTGTTAAAATAACTTGTCACAACAAAAACTTCGTTCCTTGGAAAGCTGCATTTTGAGGGTTTTGAATAGGAGATAGCTACAAATTAACGGCGAACTGATTTTATTAAAGACATAAATTTAATATCAAACATCAATTTTGAAATGATAATTAAGGTTTTAATTATCTTTTATTTGTTACAGAAAATAATATAATTTAACGTCCATATGAAATAAATTATACCTATTGTGATTTTTTTCGTATATTTCATCCTCGCACAAGCCCTTTTTATTTACCTTTTTTTAATTCGCTGCAGGATGTTTAACTTTTGTCATAACTTTAACATATTTTCAAAATAGATGCAAAAAAAGTGAAGGAATAAAAAATTGTATTTAGAAATTTTCTAGCTTAAATTGTTTGTGAAGCAAACTAGTTTGAAAATGGGTTCCCTTTTTTTGCGCCACCCTGTATATAGACTTTAAAGTAGTTTCACAACAGTCTATATTATAGATATAGAGTGACACACACTTACATGTCAGTAAAACCATTGATGTTTTCAAGGCGAAGTTGACAGCTATTTTAGCTTTGGGAGAACTAACTAGATTCATGAGAGGAGGGCCTAAGACTATAGCAGGCACGTAGAACTGGATGGGGTATGTTAGGAACACTGCCATCGCCATCAAGAGCTTCACTAACTGGGCAAGTCTGGAAAGAAATGATTAAATTTTTAATCTAAAAGTGAATATCATATTATGAAAAATATTTCAAGTCTACGAAAAAAGATTTAGAATTGAAATTAGTTTTAAAGAAAATAGATATAAGCTGTTATGAATTGTTACTTGAATTATCATAGACCGTTTTAATTTATATAGGTTTTGTCATTCGGACAATTACACAAGGAAATGTAAATATTGCGTTACCTAGTAAGGAACATTTAAACCTGGCACTTTAGATAAAAATAGTAATTCTAGTTTACACTCAACAAAAACTCACAGTTCTCCAGGTGGTAGATTTAGGGTAATCGAGCCAGCGACATCTTCACCGTACTGCAGGTAACCGAAATAACCCACCGCTGCGAAAAGACCGATCACAATACCGAAACCCGAATTCAAGACACCGAATGTGCCGCCGAACATTTCGGGTCTCTTCATCTTGTTCTCCAGCGGTAAAATCTGTTAGAAACAATAACATTATTCATACTGTTTAAATTTAACTAGTATTGATATTTAAGTATTTCAGAAAGAAAGTTATGGTGAGTCGGCCATTAAGAATATTGGACGTACCCCCTTAATCTTAAACTGGTTTTGTTATTGGAAACATGAATAGGCTTGTAAGAAGATTTTTGAGCTTCTTAGAACATGTTTAAACTTGTTTGGACATGTTTTAACTTGATAGAACATGTTTTAACTTCTTAGAACATGTTTAAACTTGTTTGGACATGTTTCAACTTGATAGAACATGTTTTAACTTCTTAGAACATGTTTAAACTTGTTTGGACATGTTTTAACTTGATGGAACATGATTTAACTTGTTAGAACGTGTTTCAACTTGTTAAAACATGTTTTAACTTAATAGAACATGTTTTAACTTGATAAAACATGTTTTAACTTGTTAGAACATGTTTTAACTTGTTAGAACATGTTTTAACTTGTTAGAACATGTTTTAACTTGTTAGAACATGTTTTAACTTGATAGAATGTGTTTTAACTTGTTAGAACATTTTTTAACTTGTTAGAACATGTTTTAACTTTATAGAACATGTTTTAACTTGTTAGAATATGTTTTAACTTGTTAGAACATGTTTTTACTTGTTAGAACATGTTTTAACTTCTTAGAACATGTTTTAACTTGTTAGAATATGTTTTAACTTGTTAGAACATGTTTTTACTTGTTAGAACATGTTTTAACTTGTTAGAATATGTTTTAACTTGTTAGAACATGTTTTAACTTGTTAGAATATGTTTTAACTTGTTAGAACATGTTTTAACTTGTTAGAATATGTTTTAACTTGTTAGAATATGTTTTAACTTTAGAACACGGTTAACATGTTAGAAGATTTTTAAAATTGTTAGAACATGTTTAAAATGATTGTAAGAGATTTATATATTTGATCTAACTGATTCACTAGACTGACAATGACTCACAGTGACTCACAGTGACTCACAGTGACTCAGAGTTACTCACCAGTCCAATTCCTTCGAAAGCATACACCGCACTGCTGAAATAGAGTGGCATGTTTTTCCAGCCAGCAAAGAAAGGCAGCTCTCTCACTCCGCCTCCCAAGTCACGCACTAGGTAGTAGAAGGTGATGATAAAGCCTATCGTCTGCACTATGCATGCGATCAAGGAAATCACTGACAAATGCTGTAAAGAAAACATATACAGGTAAAGCTCGTACAGCGGACGATCTTGAAATGGACACCCCATAAAAAATACAAAAATGATCCGTTCTAAGAGACATGCAGCTCCTATAACGACCTCTTTAAACTATATGGTTTAACACATATTATATTCGTCTATCAAGTATCTAGTCGTACATTTATTATATTTAGATATATTAGAATTTACAATCAACACTGATTTTCTTTATAAATTTTATTTAACAATAATTGTAAATTGTTCACGTTCATTAGCATTTCTTTGAAATGATGTTAAAGAAAACTTACAAAGTATATAACCCCAACATATCTAATTTTCAGTTCTTAAAGCGACCACTTGATCTGTATAGCGACCAGTATTTATAATGTTACCTACAGTATTTCCAATGTTTACAATATTAGATAGTATTGTTCCAATATTTTCAAAGTTAGGTCCAATGTTTACAATGTTAGGTCCAATGTTTACAATGTTAGGTCCAATGTTTACAATGTTAGGTCCAATGTTTACAATGTTAGGTCCAATGTTTACAATGTTAGGTCCAATGTTTACAATGTTAGGTCCAATGTTTACAATGTTAGGTCCAATTCTGGTACATGCTTTATTATGAAATTTAATATAAATTTCCATCAAATTGAGTGAAGAAATGATTAAAATGTTCGAATTAAAAGGACATTTTAAATACAACATTATTGATATATTTCCACAGATAATGTTATCGTTAATTTCACAGTGTAGAATATAAGCATCAATACAGAAAGAAGTTATGGTTGGGCTATAGAAGATAATACCCCTCTTAATCTCCTAAGGCCCCACCATAAGACAGTATATTCAGTTGCGTACCTTCAGTTCTGATATGTAGCACATGAGTAAGATGAATGGTAGGATGATGCTCATGTAGCCTAAGATTGATATGCCGCTAGGAGACGGAGCCATGCACTCGATAGCCTGAAGGAAGAGGAAGGATTATATCACACAGCAAGAGATTAACTAAATGTCCTGCAGAGTCTATCTAATGTCCTGCTGAGTCTATCTAATGTCCTGCAGAGTCTATCTAATGTCCTGCTGAGTCTATCTAATGTCCTGCAGAGTCTATCTAATGTCCTGCAGAGTCTATCTAATGTCCTGCTGAGTCTATTTAATGTCCTGCAGAGTCTATCTAATGACCTGCTGAGTCCATCTAATGTCCTGCTGAGTCCATCTAATGTCCTGCAGAGTCTATCTAATGTCCTGCAGAGTCTATCTAATGTCCTGCAGAGTCTATCTAATGTCCTGCAGAGTCTATCTAATGTCCTGCAGAGTCTATCTAATGTCCTGCAGAGTCTATCTAATGTCCTGCAGAGTCTATCTAATGTCCTGTAGAGTCTATCTATTGTCCTGCAGAGTCTATCTAATGTCCTGTAGAGTATATCTATTGTCCTGCAGAGTCTATCTAATGTCCTGCAGAGTCTATCTAATGTCCTGTAGAGTCTATCTATTGTCCTGCAGAGTCTATCTAATGTCCTGCAGAGACTGCGTTAAAATTTCCTTAATTGCCCCATGAAAATTTTGACTAAAATTTTCAGGAATTCTACAGCATTTTAAATTGAAGGAGAGGGCTAAAAATGAAGTAAAAATTCGCATTATTAATAAATACATAAATTTCTTTTCACACAAGAATTATTTTTACAGTATTTATTAATGAAATCTGAACTATGAAAGTTATCCATACGTTATGGTGGGGACACCATAATCTTACATAATCTCCTATGGTCCCACCATAAGGTACAGTAGATCACCTCTATTGTGAAAGTAGAGTCCTGAGTAATAGAACTATCCCAAATAATGAACAAATTTCTTTAGTCTGCAATGAATAACATCAGTTTTAGAAAACTAATGTCATTTTATGGTAGACTAAAGAAAATTTGCCCACTATACAAGGTAATTCTTTCCCTCTACATTCACTATAGAAGAGTCCACTATAGAGGAGTCCACTATAGGGGAGTTCCACTATAGGGGAGTCCCCTATAGCGGAGTTCACTACAGAGGAGTTCACTATAGAGGAGTTCACTACAGAGGAGTTCACTACAGAGGAGTTCACTACAGAGGAGTTCACTATAGAGGAGTTCACTATAGAGGAGTTCACTATAGAGGAGTTCACTATAGAGGAGTTCACTATAGAGGAGTTCACTACAGAGGAGTTCACTATAGAGAAGTTCACTATAGAGGAGTTCACTATAGAGGAGTTCACTATAGAGGAGTTCACTATAGAGGAGTTCACTATAGAGGAGTTCACTACAGAGGAGTTCACTATAGAGGAGTTCACTACAGAGGAGTTCACTATAGAGTTCACTATAGAGGAGTTCACTATAGAGAAGCTCACTATAGAGGAGTTCACTATAGAGGAGTTCACTACAGAGGAGTTCACTATAGAGAAGTTCACTATAGAGGAGTTCACTACAGAGGAGTTCACTATAGAGGAGTTCACTACAGAGGAGTTCACTGTAGAGTTCACTATAGAGGAGTTCACTATAGATGAGTTCACTACAGAGGAGTTCACTATAGAGGAGTTCACTATAGAGGAGTTCACTATAGATGAGTTCACTATAGAGGAATTCACTATAGAGGAGTTCACTATAGAGGAGTTCACTACAGAGGAGTTCACTACAGAGGAGTTCACTATAGAGAAGTTCACTATAGAGGAGTTCACTACAGAGGAGTTCACTATAGAGAAGTTCACTATAGAGGAGTTCACTATAGAGGAGTTCACTATAGAGGAACCCACTATAAGGGAGTTCACTATAGAGGAGTTCACTACAGAGGAGTTCACTACAGAGGAGTTCACTATAGAGGAGTTCACTACAGAGGAGTTCATTATAGAGGAGTTCACTATAGAGGAATTCACTATAGAGGAGTTCACTATAGAGTAGTTCACTATAGAGGAGTTCACTACAGAGGAGTTCACTATAGAGGAGTTCACTATAGAGGAGTTCACTATAGAGGAGTTCACTATAGAGGAATTCACTATAGAGGAGTTCAATATAGAGGAGTTCACTACAGAGGAGTTCACTACAGAGGAGTTCACTATAGAGAAGTTCACTATAGAAGAGTTTACTACAGAGGAGTTCACTATAGAGGAGTTCACTACAGAGGAGTTCACTACAGAGGAGTTCACTACAGAGGAGTTCACTATAGAGGAGTTCACTACAGAGGAGTACACTATAGAGTAGTTCACTACAGAGGAGTTCAACATAGAGCAGTTCACTACAGAGGAGTTCACTATAGAGGAGTTCACTACAGAGGAGTTCACTATAGAGGAGTTCACTACAGAGGAGTTCACTATAGAGGAGTTCACTACAGAGGAGTTCGCTACAGAGGAGTTCCCTATAGAGGAGTTCACTATAGAGGAGTTCACTATAGAGGAGTTCACTACAGAGGAGTTCACTACAGAGGAGTTCACTACAGAGGAGTTCGCTACAGAGGAGTTCCCTATAGAGGAGTTCACTATAGAGGAGTTCACTATAGAGGAGTTCACTACAGAGGAGTTCACTACAGAGGAGTTCACTACAGAGGAGTTCGCTACAGAGGAGTTCCCTATAGAGGAGTTCATTATAGAGGAGTTCACTATAGAGGAGTTCACTATAGAGGAGTTCACTACAGAGGAGTTCACTACAGAGGAGTTCACTATAGGGTAGTTTTACTGTATAGTAAGAAAAAGCGCCACCTCACCTGATAAAGATTCTGCGACACGAAGACGAAATAAACACAACAGAAACCAAGTTGAGTGATGCAGAGAAATGTCATCATGGTGTACTTGACGGCCTGTGCATACTTCTGCACGTTCCTGTAAGATTATAATATGTTTGTACGGTAATATATATTTGTATTAGATTGTACCTGAAGTAGCGACTGTGTACGAACTTGTATGGTGAGGCTTGGAAAGCTACTTCAGCTGTTTCTTCGTAGCTTAGATTAGAGCATTTGGTTCTTTCGCAGAGAAGTCTAGAGCTTTCTAACTGAAAAAGAGGTGAAAAAGACACATTTACTGAGAGTCAATAAATAACTAGGTAATTATTAGCTGAAATGACTAGGTAATTATTAACTAAATTAATTAGTTAATTATTAGCTGAAATAGGTTATTCTAATTATTAGTTATATTGAAATAATTTGGTAGTGTGCTATACTAAATATTTAAATTATGAATAATTTGGGTGCTATTGAAATTTCTACCAAATAACCTCTCTGGTATATACTTGGTAGTTGAAGAAATATTCCACCCATTTAAATAATAACAATGATAAATAGAGTAAAGGTCTATCTAACATTTTGAGTATTTTCCTCAATCATATCGGATAAAGATCTATCTGCAACTCAGACCCTTTTTCCATAAATGTTAGATAGGGTAAATTACGAATTTTCGGTCAGTTTCACATCTTAGGTCATATAAGAAAAACTATATTATAATGTAATTTTATTTTAATTGGTATCCATGATACCTGCAGGTATCATGGATACCAATTAAAATTAAAATAAAATAACAATTTTTATATCGTGTTTTCTTTTATCACTGAAGATGTGAAACTGACCGATAATTCGTAATTTACCCTAGGTACCTTCAACTTAGTATCGTTTCCAATGTTGCTTTAAAATACTGACCAATAGCTGCATACAATGCAGGCAGATGAATCCTATGATCGGTACTCCTATGAGTCCTACGTAGAGACCGGCGTGAAGGAAAGCTTCCGGCATGTTCAGGATACCCGGACCTATGTTTCCTTTCAGTAAGTGAATCATAGTCTCCCCCGCTCTGAAATAGAAAAGGTAATTCCATTTATTTAAAAAATGATAGTAAAAATTGCATAAAAAATAAGTTAAAAAAGTATATATGTATACTTTAAATGTATATTTCTAAATATTTTTTATATCTTTTTTTCATATTTTTATATATTTATTATATATATTTACATATTTTTATATATTCTTAATATAGTTTTTATATATCTTTTATTTATTCTTTTATATATCTTGTATATATTTTTATATACATATTTTTTATATTATTTTTTTTTCTACAATTTTTCTTTTCATTTACAATTAAGACTCCTGTTATTTTTAACGGTGAAGTACACTAGTCTATAATGTAATGAGAGAACAGTCCGTCTATCTGTCCGAAGCCTTCGATAAAACACGAATATTAATAATTTTAAACATATCATAGATTAAATTTTTGAAAATGAAAAATAGTAATTTTGCTAATTCATTGTTTGCCTTTTAATTTTATCAATTAAACCAATTTTCTATGACCAATCCATACAATTCTTATGATACACATATGAACTAACATATATGAGAAATTTCATACCCAAAAAAAAATTAATTGAATTGACTAACTATTTTTACTTCAAGAAGAGAAAAAAGAGCAGATTTTAAAGTTAAGTCATAGCCGTAAATAGCCGAAGAGAAGGTCATAAAAGCAGCTAAAGTTTCTCTTTGCATTGTAGCTTGACTGCTCATTTCCATAAACGGCGGAACAGGAATTCAAAGTGAGATTTATGTCATTGATAGTCCGATCTATCGTTTGCGAGTTATCGGTCGTTACGAGGATATAAGAGAGAGAATTTAAAATATGTACCACCTATATTTATTTATGTGCCAACTTTATAAAAACAATCGCATCAATTTTCTTACTTTATCCAAGTTCAGATTTTTCCAATATGATTCGAAATAGAAAAATATGGTTGTGGAAAAATGAATATTTGAATAGGGTAAATGCCGAGATATCAAACAGATCCATATATTCGATATTAAAAAAGTATATGATAACTATTATTTAACTTTTATTTTAATTGGTAATGTAATTACAACATCACAAATATTGATACAACATTACCAACTAAAATAAATAATTTAAATATTGCCAATATTGTTACAATGTTGCCAATATTGTTACAACATTGCCAATATTGTTACAACATTGCCAATATTGTTACAACATTACCAATATTATTATAACATTGCCAATATTGTTACAACATTGCCAATATTATTATAACATTGCCAATATTGTCACAACATTGCCAATATTGTTACAACATTGCCAATATTGTTACAACATTGCCAATATTGTTACAACATTGCCAATATTGTTACAACATTGCCAATATTGTTACAACATTGCCAACATTGTTACAACATTGCCAATATTGTTACAACATTGCAAATATTGTTACAACATTGCCAACATTGTTAC